>JAWZYV010010542.1:0-273900 GCA_038373885.1 Cheiracanthium punctorium | reverse complement strand
GTATGGGCTTTTGCAGCTAAATCGCACATGAAATCCCTGCAAGCTAAACAAAGTGCAATACTTAGAAAAATCCGTAAAGGAATGCCGTCAACTTTTACGATAATATATCCAGTATCAATAACGACATTCTTGCCGAATTTCCGGATTACGACTTTCGTGATCCATCTAACAGCAAAAGACCGAAGGCGGTTCTCGCCAAATGCTCTCCATATCTTGACATATTTGATCCTCCACAATAACGTACTTCACACTGCGGCATTAAAAAAAGAAATAAATTAAATAAAAAACCCTTTCCCTACTAACATCCTTTTGGCCGGGCTGTTCATGCAGATCACTTCTTACTGTACTTGACTGATATTCATCTCAACTCGTCCTGTTTGGGGACTCTGAAGGGTAAGACCATGGTAAGACTGAAAATACCCGACTGAAAAAATCTTACATACTGGAGTTAAAGGCCTAGTGCCCAGGGCACTCCTACAAGAACCTATCATCAGTCAGTCAGTCCTCTTCTACCTACATGGGCCGGGCACGGCATTGGGATTCAACTCCTTGATCACAGGAAAACCGCTCTGCTGTGGCGTGGGCGTTGCTACGCAACAAGAGTTACATAACATGGTAATCAAACGCGGTAAATCGGCCATTGTTTAGTTGTGAGTGTTGGATTATTTATGCTGAAAGTAAGCTAATGTATTTTAAAATTAAAGTTTTTATCTGTATATTTCCAGACTTCTGCACAACTCATTAAAGCTGGCTGTATTTCTTTTTATTTAAAAAGTAAATTGTTTTATTTGTACATAAAGATTTTATTTACTTTTTATGTATTTGTATTTTAAATTTTCATTGGTTAATTATCTGAATTTATTGAAAGCTGTATAAAATTTCAAAAATTAAAGCGAAACCACTTATTATTCTCCTTGATTTAAAAAACGTGCAAAAGACTCTTGTGCACGTAAATTACTCAGATAAAAACATCAAATTCATTACAAAATTAATCAAAAATCTTCACCCACCGGCCCATATTTAACCTAAAAAGTTTGCAAATTCAGCAACAGCTAATTTAAAATGAGCAAACAGTGGACCGTTATTAACCTTAAAAAACTACAGTGAATTAAGCAACCTAGTTGTACAGCAAATATAAACTGGGAAAACAGTAGCCCGTTTTTAACCAAAAAGAAAAAAAAAGAACTACGGTGGATTAAGCAACCTAGCTATGCACCTAATTTAAAGTCAGCATGATTAGAATAGCAGATGAATAGCACTAACAAAAATATCAAATATCACTTTAAAAGTGATAAAAAAAAACCTACCTTAAAGAATTCAAAGATCTATTTAAAAAATAAAAACACTTACCTTTATTTTTTTATTTCAGTCACTTACTTCAACGTCCAGAAATGTCCCTTATGCCATTATTTAGACATTCTGTAGTATTATTGCATAAAGTTTAAAAGAGATATCAGGGGTCAGTTCAGGTTTCTTTCCCAGGGTCCTATTTTTGTGAAATTTTACCTAATTTTGTGAATTTATACCTAATTTTGTGAATTTTTTCTATTTATGTGAATCTTTCCTTATTTTGTGAACTTCTTCCAATTTTCTATTTCATTTTTGAGCAAGACAGCAATCACGAAATAGAATTGAATATTTAAAAAAAAATTAAAAATAAAATGGGTATAGTTAGTTCCCTTAAAAAAGTTGGCCAAAACTGAATAATTCCTGTTCACCGAACATCCGGGATAGTCATACCCTGGAACAATATTTAAAAAAAAAATTAGATTAAAATTAAAAATATAAAGCTTTAAATCTTTAACTTTTAAATGATTAAAAAATAGATTTTATAATAAACGTAGGCCATGGTAGTTTTGATTTTAAATTGCAGGTACTAAACACTTTTATTTACACCCCAAATTCAAACTTTAGTAATTTTTAAATATTACAATGTCTGTCAGTTTCGACTGGAAATACTCTAATACTAACGATGTGAAAAATGCAATTTTTAAATCTAGTTAAATTTCAACAATTGAAGGGAAATCAAAAATAAGTTGCAGATAATTACAGATAGGAGAAATTAGCTAACATTATATTTTTAAAAATTAATTTCAACTTGTACCATTAAAGAAAAATTACTTGTCAGTGTACACAGAATATCCCAAAAACACTGACCTGGGGTTTTATTCCTTAAATATTTTTCACAAATGTTTTACAGTAAATCACAAATTTATGTAAAAAAAAAGGTACAGAATTTTACAGTAATGATTATAACTTTTGGAAGATTAAATCTAAATAAATACAAATGTACATTTTTATAGGGTCTCCAATACAGAAAATTCCCAGTCTGTAAGATGTGCCTATACATTAAGTTTAAAAAATTTAATTAAGTTATAAATTTACAGCCTTCCTTGCATCATTTTTTGCTTGCTACAACCCTGCCTATGCTGATAGCATTTCTCTGTAGTGTACCCCTATGACCGCTCTTTAAAAAGACATTAAATCCCAATAAAATCACTCCTATGCTTTGTTGTTCACTCCCAAGAATGCAGTATTACACTATTTCTACCCCCCTCCCCCTTTTTTCCAGCCTTGAGCAATGATTGACCTATATTTATCCCATTTCACATTCCACAGTGTGGATTCTCGACCGATTAAACAGGGCGCGGCACCCCGCAACCCTTTAACGTCTGGCAGCCCTTTTTCTTCCCCCTATGCCTTGGTATGTCGGTCCGTTTTTCCATTCTTATTTGCCAAAACTTTTTCTCCTTCCTTACCATACAGTTTTCCTTATACAGGAGACAATACAATGAAGTCAAAATCCACGTTTAAACGACCCTTTACAAAACAGGAGGTATAACTGTTCCTTCACAAAATTCCAATCAGCCTTTTTTTTTAAAAAAATGCAACCAGATAAAACGTCCTTTTTATAAATAATTATTTTTTCTGTTTTCTTTCATTTGCGTGATCTGAAAGATGCCCCTGGAATGTTTGTTTTTTCAGTAATGTAAAAGGGCCATCTGGCATATTACGCTTTCAGTTGGGGGGAAAGAAGGGAGTTCAAAATGATTTCACCTGTAAGGATGTTATGTTTGATAAGTATGCAGTTGTGAATTAGCAAACAATAAGCTTAGCCACATAAATGACGGCAGCTCCTGTTGTTTTGAATTGGATGTTATGCACTCTTGCAAGTTGTTCTTAATGATTGCTTTTAGTGTAATCATTACATGGCCTTTCTACTTCAGATTATTTATAGTTATTACAGATATTTACTAAACATTAGAGAATAAGGATTCATTTCAAAATGCAAAACGATTTATTGCTAGTTAGAAAGTTTGCACGATTTTCGAAACATGCATTGGTCAGAAATTTGTCTGCCTTTGGAATAAGATAGGCTAGTTTCTTTTGAGATTCCATCCCAAGGATGTCAGACCTTTTTACATGTGCCACTGTGCTTATTCATGAGAATGCAAGCTGTCATCACTTTTCTTCTGCCAATGGAGCCTTATTAATATTATAGTGGAATAAGTCTTGATGTTTAATTTTTTGGCATAAACACAACTCACATGAAATGAATTAATAAATGAGCGCTCGCTACTAGTCTAATTTTTATTCCCAGAAAGAGAGCTCCTACATAGCAGGTGGAGGGAACTTAGGAGGAAGAACAAACAAGTGCAGGCGTCAGCTTCAAACTGCTATCGTAGGCGGTGTAATTTACAACCCCCCTGGCTTAGGGTCTCCAATCAACCTACCTCCTGTTATCATCATCAACAATGTTTACATTTAGGCCAAGATATTATTGGATGACGATCGGCGATCACAAAATGATAATTCCTAAACTCAATTGAAAAGTGCAGTAGTTATTTTGTGAAAGGGCCGTTTTGGTCAAACTGAATTTTGTGAAGGGTCCATTTTTCCGATATTGAATTTTGTGAAGCATCCGCTTTTAACTTATTGAATTTGTGAAAGGTCTGTTTTTAACTTGTTGAATTTTGTGAAGGGTCCGTTTTTGGACCCGATTTCGACCTGGACAGACCCCTGAATATATAGATTGCATTTTTAATTATCTTAAATGGAAACTATCACATTTTACAATTTTGTAATAAGAAACATGTTTATATGATTGATGTTTAAAACTACTTTTATGGTTAGTTTAAACAAAAGGAGGTAAAATCTTACAAGACAGTGCCACCCCATGTAAACATGGCTATTGCCGTGTTTTGATGAAGAAACACTAATATCTACCACTAAAATTTTTACAAAGAAACATTAATTCTAAGTAAATTACACTAAATAATAGTCAAATCCACAACAAAACAATCATGTAGAATGGCAGTTCTACTAGTAACGCAGCCAGCCCCAACCAACCAACCGTAAAACTTCGCAGCACTTATATATACAGCTAACTTTTCTATTTTCAAAAGTTCTCTTCTGGATCTTGGAATCTGCTCTCACGAATTTTTTACAATTAATATATGATTTTAATCGGTGCCAAATTCGATGAGTAACATTGCCGGTTAAGCTAGGAAAACTCGTTTTTTTTATTTAGTCCAGTTCAAAGAGGGAACTATTTAACCCGCGTAAGGAAATACGGAAAATGATCTTGTTTCAAAGGTGGTAAACAAGGCAGGGAGTAGGAATACAGTGCTGTAGATCCGTGACAAGATTTGTACAAGTTACCTTATATATTAAACCAGTTTGGTTGTAGACAGCCGGTACGATGCGCTTCCCCTTTCTGACCAGAAAACTTAGGTTCTGTACCCGATGTAGCACTTTTGCGAGATGAGCTTTGTGTTACTGTCGTTTTTGCTATATTTCATTTTAAAAAATAATAACAGATTATTATATACTTTACTTATTTTTTCTGTAATTTATTTTGCTATAATTAATAATTAAAAATAGTTAAGACTTTGAATTGAAAAAATAATTAATTTAAGTATTTTTTGGTAAAACTCCTTCCTAAATTTTTCTTTAAGTATTTCGTTTCCCTAGTATTTTGATAGCTATTTCTAATTAAATTAAGTCTTTATTTTTTTAATATTACTAATTCTATTTGGAAAATTCAATATGTAATTAATATTTCAATGAATTATTTTTTCTTTTCAGAAAGCTCACATAATTAATTAATAATAATTATTTAGTATTCAAAGGAAAATAAATAGTAGTTTTACATACTAACTATTTATTTTCCTTTAATAATAATTCTTTTACTCTTCATGTATGTATAAAATTTATTGAATTATTGAATTATAATTTTAAAACCAATATTTTTTCCAAATCTTAGGTTTTTCTCACTTTTATTTTGTATTCCTTTAAATACCAGATTTAAAATTTTATTCAATACTTTTCAGATAGAAATTTGATTAATTAATCTAAATTTATACATGCACTATATTTTGTATTAGACATTTGAAGGCCGGAGATGGCATCTAAAACAAGATGTTGTGCCCACCCTAGCCGAGTTGATAAGATACTGAAGATGGTAGATAACTGAAGTATAAATGTCCAGGGTTCTGGTCTACTGGATGGCTGATAATCTAAAAATTCGGAGTTTTGGATGGTTTTTCTCACGATGTAATATAAATACGCTTCAGAAGCACTAAGAAAGTCAACCGCGCAAGACCCTTATTCTTAAACTGGTAGTTCATCTATCTAAACGTTCTCTAAAAAAATGAAATTATCAACTGATAAAATAACAAACAAACATAGTATGAAGTTAGTTTTCTAAAAAGCGACATAAAACCAATATAAACAATAATTTTTTGAGTAATTTTCTATTTTATTAATGCTTATAATCATTAATTAATTTAATCAACAATTTTGAGATGTATCATTAACTTAGTTAAAAACTTAGTGTATCATAATATAGTTAAAAATTTAACTTAGAGATAGCTTTAAACTTAAAGCAAACATTGCATTAATGGATTACATTGCATTAAAATAATAGAACGAGTAACTAGATTATCATTAATTAAGAATGAGATTATTAAATTAATTTTAACGAAACTTAACTTACGGTTATCGTTAAACTGAATGCAAATTAATGAATCACAATGCATTAAAACAATAGAACCAATAGTTATATATTGTTGGCCGATTATAGCTACACGTAGGCTCTAAGCCGAGACGTGGGGTGCCCTCCGTGGGGGTCTTTCTAAAGGGTCCTAACCCGTATTTACGCTGTTTCGGAGGAAACCACGGAAAACTCCGACCAATTAGGTCGGCGGACGCAACCTGGTTTCGAACCAGGCACCTTCTGTCTCTCAGTTCAGAGCGCTATGCGCTCGGCCACTGACGGGGCCCAATAGTTATATAATTATAGTAAAAATGTTAACTTACGTTTAGCATTAAACTGAATGCAAATTTATGAAATAAAATCAAAGATGGTGGCAGGGATACTAATCTGTACTCGACCCAAATTATAAATAGAAAATTACTCAAAAAATTATTGATTATAATCAGTATTATGTCTCTTATTATAAAATTCTAACAAAAATATGACAATTTTCTGTTACATGTTACAAAAGAACTTGCTGTGACTTTTTTAATCAAATACTCTGATACTGCATGAAAACAGGTTTGTATATTTATTTACATAACTTAGTGTCAAGCAAACTTCCGAAATTCACCCTTGAAACTAATTTATTATCTTCTGACCATACCCTTATAAAGTAATGATATCCCCATGCAAAAACCCTTAACTGGTTAAAAATTTGTGATGCAGCATTTTACTTTATAGTAGAGAATGCAATCCCGCACTGTTTTTCATCTTGCGGGATTTCGGGATTGAGATTTATTGATCCCGCGGGATTGACATTTCATTTAGCTAGGGCTTCATTTCAACAGAGAAAAGTAAAAAAAGTAAGATTTTAAGCACTATGAACCTTAACTTATGAGATAATTTATACAATAACTTATAGAAATATGAAAATTATAATCATGATTTTCAGAATAATACAGTAAGTTACTTCTTAATATATTAGTATTAGTTATGTTAGTTTCTAAAATTGAGGAATTTACAGAAAAATACATTCACATACTTACGTTATTTTCTTAGTTGCTGAAAAAAGAACGTACAAAATCGAACAAATCCGATGAATCATTTCCTGGTCTAGATTTAATTTTAGTAAAATTATTAAAAGTGTGAATTAAAAAAATTAGTAACTAAAATGAAAACTTTTTATAATTAATTCATGATTGTTCGCTAAGAGATTAATTAGTATGAAATATTTCAGTTCACTTGGGATTGGGCAGTTTTCGAAAAATTTAGATTACGGTGTTTAGATTTAGATGTTTGATCCAAACTCCCATTGGAAGATAATTTAAAAAATAAAACTTTAAATTAAAATTTGTAATTATGGATTCGTTTATCGTTAGATGAAAGACAAGAATACTCAAAAATTTTCGGTCTATTGGTTGGGAAAGCGGCGTGAAATTTTAATAAAAAATAATTTATTTCTCAGTATCAATCCCGCAGGATTAGGATCGTAATCCTGCGGGACTAGTCCCTCAAATATTTGTGAGGGATCCCGCAGGATCCCATTGCCGCGGGATCGGATTGCATTCCCTACTTTATAGATCTATGAATTTTAAATATGGGTCTTAAAAATAATGATATCAAATTTTGAGTGACGCCCTGCTGAGAATTTTAAAGATTTGTTTTTAAATTCCATTACAGTTACTTTCATTTTATTTTCTAAAGAAGATTTACGCATTTAAGCAATGCTTTTAATTATGAAATACACTGTCAAATATATCACACTTTCACTGAATCTATATAATGTATTCAAATGAATTTATTTCAATAATTTAATTTATCTTTTGCGTCACGCTATCCAAAAGGGCAAGCAAAATTTTCATATACATTGCACTTAGTTTGGTTACTATGACACTAACTAAATATTTACGTAAATTTTACTAGCCCTTTTGGATAGCGTGACGCAAAAGATAAATTAAATTATTGAAATAAATTCATTTGAATACATTATATAGACTCAGTGAAAGTGTGATATATTTGACAGTGTATTTCATAATCAAAAGCATTGCTTAAATGCGTAAATCTTCTTTAGAAAATAAAACGAAAGTAACTGTAATGGAATTTAAAAACAAATCTTAATTTAAATAAAATTCCCAGCAGGACGTCACTCAAAATTTGATATCATTATTTTTAAGACCCATATTTAAAATTCATAGATCTATAAAGTAAAATGCTGCGTCACAAATTTTTAACCAGTTAAGGGTTTTTGCATGGGGATAGGAAAAGTACACTTAAACAAGCACTTATCTCACTTCATTCTTTTGTTCGAAAGACCGGGAACTCCCCTTTCATCATCGCTTTCCAATGTTTCTGATAGTGCACACGTAGCTTGTTTATAACAGTCCACTCAGTATTGAAGCTTTCACAAATGCTCTAATTCTCGCACAAAATAAAACACTTCCACAAACAAAATTCAGTAGAAATATACAAGGGATAACACAAACAGTCCCTCAAGACTCCAATGAAGAATTTACACACAGCACTTAAAAATCAACTTCATAAACGAGCAAAAACACTTCTTCTGTAGCCCCAATACAAAGCCTTAAGCTTCAACCTTAAGTTCTTTGCGGAAACACAAGCAAGACTAAGACTATCGGGGTAGCCCACTTTTGTTTATAGGATGGGCAGAAGCTACAAGGAGCTTACAGAAGAATCTGTTTTTTGAAAATTCTACATAAAGTGGGAATTTTGATTACGCCCTAGAAGAGAAATATTAGGCTATTATGCATGTTAATGCAGAAAAACTAACTTTACAAGCCCAATATGGAAAAATGTGCCAAATGATCGAAATGTTGCCAAGCTTGGCAACTTTTGGCGAATTGTTGCCAAAAATAAGTCCCCAAAACTGAAGTTACCGAAGGCCCAGGACCTGTATTTCTTGAGATTTCTAGAAACGCCATACAAATGAATAGGGAAAACCAAACCTCCGTATCTCCAGTTCTAGTTGAGCAATTTTGATGCAACAAAGAGTAAAATTTAACTATCTGATGTATAGAATACGAATTTTAAACTATTTTAATCTCCAGAACAGCAGGTTGCCCTGAAAATTCATAACAGTATTTATATATTAGGGATGCCCAAATATTCTGTTAGTATTCGGTATACTGCCTGCCTATTTAGCCATTGTATTTGGCAGGCAAACTAAGTACTTGGTTCTGCCAAATACTTTAATATTTGGCAACCGAATGGTAAACAAATGTAAATATTTGACAATTGGTAAACATACACATATTTTTTTATACCATGAATGAAAGTTACAGTATAGTACTGCAGGGGCCATGCTGGCTTTTTTTAAAGTTTCGCCAAATTAGATTTTGCTGGACATCATTAAGAAATGCAATTGCCAATATTTTCACCAAATCGTATTTTCTTTCGCCAAACTAATTTTATTATCGCAATTTGCGACATTGGCGATCGACTGCGCAACCCCTGGTACTGTAGTAAAAAATTAATTCAAATTGTTACTATTAATATCATATTCAAGATTCAAGTAATTTTAATATAAGAGAAAACACTCAGATGCTAAATTAAAGTTTTGTTGCTTTTCAATATTTTTTAAACTTTATGACACACTATGCATTAACTTCACTATTATTAACTCATTCAGGTAGGAAACAGTAACTAGAAAAAAAAAAAAAAAAAAAAAAAAAAACATAGTATTATGTGTTCATAATATATCTGAAGTCAATATGCAAATATTAGAGACAAAGAGGTCACCATTTCAAAAATATTTAAAAAGGTGGTAAAATCATACAAGCCGGTGCGCACTCCATGTAAATACGGCGACAGTCACTGGAGCTTGGTGGTTGCCAAGCCATTCGCCGACCATTTTGCATGATCAGCAAAGTCAATATTTTAACACATTAAAATTGCACATATATTCCACTAAGAAAAACATTAAAACAAAATATACCGTCCATATTTAAGCTGAAAAACGTCAGCAAATTCAGTAACAGGCAATTTAAAATGAGCAAACTGTCTACCGTTTTTTAACTTAAAAAACTACAGCAGATTAAGCTACCCAGTTGTACAGCTAATGTAAACTGAGCAAACACTGGCCTGTTTTCAACTCAAAAAAAAAAAAAAAAACATTGGTGGATTAAACAACCTAGTTGTACACCTCATATACAGTCAGTATGATTAGAATCGCACATAAATAGCACTTACGACAACATAAAAACATCAAATATCAATTTAAAATTCACATTAAAAACCTTAAACATTGCAAAGATTTGTTTAAAAAGAAGCACTTACCTTTATTTTTTTTAATTAACCGCTCAGAAATGTCCCTAACACCCACCGGCTTATAACGTTACAGCAGCATGCTTTCTTTTATTTACTTTTATATTGGCACTGTATTTCTAACAAACACACACACTGGCCGATAACATAAAACCAACATCCTTTCTTTTATTTAGCTTTATATTCACACCATATTTCTAACAAACACACCCACACTTTCTTTTCATACAATAACACAACACATTTTATTCCCTTTCATCCATAACATGAAACAATTTAAAATTCCCAAACTCACAATGTACACATTTTTTTATGGTTGCCAGTCAAAAATACCACCGGCAGGTAACTTCACTCTGGCGGTGCATAGCCCACCCTGTCACCAGATTGTTCCCCAATTAAATGTAAACACAAACATTGATATGTAAGCAAGCACCGGATACGGCATATAGTCCATTTAGTGCATTCCTAATATATATATATATATATATATATATATATATATATATGTATATTGAATGGGGCTTTGATACTGTGCTGGTTGCAAGTTCTTTATATTGTCAAATCGGATAAAAAAAAGATATTCTTAAATATAAAATCTTATAAAATTAAAAAGTAATTTCGTAAAAATATTCTTACATGTAGTAAAATAGCTGATTTAGTTCAGCTAGTAAAATAACTGATTAGTGACACATATCTGAGTTACTTCAGATATGTGTCACTAAGTCAGCTATTATTTTTAATCAGCAGTTACTTTTAAAATGAGTGTTCACTCAAAAAATTATTACTCCTATTATTAGTAGAGTTCCTTCTATATTTGTTAGCGTTTTTAAATATTTTAAATAATACAGCCTCCTCTGATAATGGGAAGTCTGATTTTACCAGAACTGGTCTTATGCAACAAGAAATCCCGATGATAAAATTCAATATTTTGTATAATTGCTGAAAGTTTTTGATACATTTCAAATTAAATCATGCAAGCCTTAATTAAAAATGATATATTTGGTTTATATAACAGAAGAAAAATATTAATAAAGTAACACAGCTAGTGAAATGCAGTGTGAAGAGTTATGTTAAAAAATATACAAAATAAAAATGTTACCATTTTCCCCCAAATGCATCAGTTGTTCCAAACTTATATGAACAATTATAGGAACAATAAGACTTCACCATTGTTATTAAATTGTTTTTAAAAATGTTACAGATTTAAATTGCATAGCAGTGCTTGTGCACAGGACAATGTTTTGCTACTTTTTCATTCAATATGTGCTTTTGTGTATGTGTAGTGGCCGCTCGAAATCTCAGAAGGAAAAAAAACGATCCAGACATCAATCCATCTTAGCATTTGTATCAATGGTTTCTTCCAGTTAATGACAAAGGTATCACTTGGGAAAAAAAAAAAAAAAACTTTTTTCTTGGCAACCATGTTGTTAGATGAAAAGTATTCATCGCCAAAATACTACAGTCATCAAGGGTTACAGGTCATTAAAAAAAAAAAAAAAAAAAAAAAAACAGTATCTTGTCCTTTGTTTTTATAAAATATAGTTTTTTTTCCCCTTTTATTTTGATACATGGATAAACATTAATTTACATTCATGAAACCTTGTAGCAAGAAGCACAATAAGCTAACATTTGAATAATAATAATGCCTCTTTTTGTAAAATCAAGCTAAAATTATAATGTCTGGTAACAGAGTAGACATTTACTTATTAGATAACTTTAAGCAGATGTGTTAACTTAATTGTTATAGTGATAAATTTAATGTCTCGGAGCAAAATCTTTTTAAGCTAAAAAATCAATTGTGTTGTTTACAGTTTAAAAGTTGTATGAATTTGTTTTTAAAAAAAATTACCCAATAATAATTAAAAGTCTCCAGAAAAACAATTTTTCTGAAGACTTTTTTAGATTGGAAGCTGACATTTTTTGAGAATGACCCATATACTGAGCTACTTTCTAGATATAATTTTTGAGAGTAGGTGTTAAAAATCATATTCCTATTAAAAAAAAAAAAAAAAAGGCCCCTATCTTTAGCATTATAAAAATGCAAACATTCATGGAAGAATTACTATTTATATCAATACGAATATTGTATTTCATCTTAAAATTTGGTATTGTGGAAAAAAATAAAAATATCCAAAATGATTTTTTTAAAATACAGTAGATGCGGCTTTTGTGATCACAATGTGCTGATTCGATTTTAATAACTATAAATTATTGATTATATTAAATGAAAACGAACTTATGGTATAAATTAAAAAAAAAAAACTAAATAAATAAAGGAAGAAGAAGATGAAAAGAAACAAAAAAACTTTGAGTACAAAAGAGGGTTTCTCGTTATTCATCACCAGGGCACTAACATCAATCAAAAGGCAACAGGGCAAATTTTTTTATTAAAAGATCAGACCCACTGACTCTGCCTAGAATGAGCTCTGCATCACCTACGGGTTTCAGAAGGTTAATAATGTCTGAAAATCCATTATTTGCACGCATAAATCACACATTTTAACATTTTGATGTATTTTTTAGCTGAAAAGAAAACTTATTTTGTTCTTTGTTTTCATTATAGGCTTTCCATACCTTTACATTACAGCCCTTTCCATTGTCATTAATTACTCTCTGCAAAATGTCAAAACAAAAGAAACTAAGTGAATGTGGAATTCCTGCGAAAAAAGCTAAGGTGGAAGATAATAATGAAAATATTGACAGTACATTTCTTAAAGAAATTGCTGAAGAAAGACTGGCTACTGCAGCATCTATAAAGCAATTCAAATTTAATAAAAAGCGGGTAAGGGTCTTATCAAAAGAAGATGACATTCCAGAAGGTGCACAATCTGTTTTATATTGGATGTCTAGAGATCAGAGGGTTCAAGGTGTGTATGTAAAAATATTTCTCTGAATTAGAATCATTTTTATTTTTAAGAACTGTGACATATTTTAGAGCATTTGCTGTATATATAATTCTTTTTATCGTTACAAAGAAATTCAAAGTGATTCATGTATTAATGAATGATTCATGCATTAGTGTACTTTGAATCATGTACATCTCCCGGGAAAATATCTATATATACACACACAAACGTATATATACCGCGTGATTCAAAATAGATGTTTAGGCGATTATTTTTTAAACCATTAGTGATCGAAACATACAAAGAAAAGTTCATCAGATTAAGAGTAGCTTTCAGATATGGCATTTTTTTTTTTTTTTTTACTGGGGGTTGTATACATATTAAAATAAGAAATTTAATTTTTGTATGGTCCCTCCTTTCCTACCCTTTATATTTAGAAAAATGTTGCTCTTTACCTAAGAAAATTAATAAAACAAATCCCATGTCTCTAAGTGAAATAGTTTGCAAAAAATTTACTGTATATACTCGAGTATAAGCCGAGAAATTTTGGTCAAAATTTTGATTAAAAAGTCGGGGGGGGGGGGGGGGTTGACCTAACTCGGGTTGGTAAAAGAAAGGGACAAGTAAGTTTCAGTGACTCGGCCGCCATCTTAGATTTCAGTTTTTTCGTGGTCCTTTTCTCGTGTTTGGAAAATGGACAGACTAACCAAAACCAACAAAAATATGGGACCGAAATAAAAAAGACTTAGAAATATTTTCATGAAATAAAAGAAAATTTGCATGTTTAAAATAAAAAAAACTTACAAAAAATTTCCTACATTTCTCATGAAAATGTAAATTAACAAGGGCTCTAGAAAACAAACTTAAAGAAAACAAACTCTAGAAAACAAGGACCTTAAATAATTTATAAACAGATTCGACAAAAAATTAATTAAATTAAAAATCAGCTTACCATTTAACCATCGACTGCATTGTTATCCAATTTATTATAGAAGTATGCACATGTAATATTTTAAAGCAAAATATGAAATATAGATCTATATTTTAATCTCAAAACTAATTTATAAATAAAGAAAAATAAATGTAAAACATCGATGAAAAATTGGTACTCCCACTTAGAAATCATCAAAGTCCGATTCACTGTCGGAATGTCCGAATAATTCACGGAATTCCTCTTCCGTCATCGGCACATCCGGGGGAATTTCATCATCTTCCTCGGTCTCTGAATCAGCCTCGTCCTGGTCATCAAAAACTGCATCGTCTTCACTCCCATCCATTGCATTGCTGATACAGCACTTTTTAAAAGACTTGACAATCATTCCCATTGGAAACCATGGTTCTTTGACCATGACTTTTTAATCAAAATTTTATCCAACCATGGTTCTTTGACCCAATGTGAAATGGTCACTACATCCACTTTCTTTAAATTACCTCCTTTCGTCAAAGCTGCATCCGATGACTGCATCCAATTGTTCCAATTGGCCCGAAGTCGGTCCTTGAATGCCTTGTTCAAGGATACATCAAGTGGCTGCAGCATGACTGTTAAGCCGCCAGGAATCACTGCTACTGAGGTGTTCAGGCTATTCACTTTTTTTAATACCTCGGCTGTTTGGTGAGCATGGAAGGAATCCCACACCAACATAGAGGGCTTCTTCAAAAGAGCACCCAGTCTCTTATTCCATACCTTTTTAAGCCACTCCATTGTTCCACGCTTTTCAGCCCTGTGTTTTTTATTCGGCTTATACTCGGGTTTTCGATTTTTAACTAATTTTTCTAAGTAAAGTTATAGGTTCGGCTTATACTCGAATATATATGGTATTTTAATTAATGATGACTTACACCACTTTGCCTACTGTGTTGGCGTCGATTTTCAAGCGAAAAAATCTTTACTATGGGGGACCAACTATGAGTTGAAAAAAAGTTAAATCACAATCCGATTGTTGACAGTTAAATGCATTCAAATTCGTGAAATGAACAGGTTTAGTTTACTTGAACTGGTTGATGTTAATGTATGAAATTTTTTGAGAGTGACCGACTAAACATATTTGCCTACATTTATGACTAAATACATTTTGTAATTTATTTACAGGGTTGCCAAAAAGACAATATATTAAAATCTGCCCCCAGCTTTAACACAAATGTGGATGGTCATTGCTTTGGGTATGCCCATCAAATATTGGGGAAGAGGTTTGGCAAAATATTGCCAAATTTGGTGCCAAAAATAAGTTTTTAGAATCAAACCCCACTTGTTGATATCGTATACATTTCTCCAAATATTAATTTTGTTACCATATCTGAATCTCAAATTAAATAAGTTTTAATGAAATGCATCAAACATTTATTTACAGGGTGGCCCAAAAGACATTCAATACATTAAGATCTACAGCCAGCTGCAATGACAGTGAAAAATCTACTGGCAGTCATTATTTAGGCTAATCGTGAAATACTGCCAAGCTTGAAGACCTTGCCAAAATATTGTTTGGCAATATCGCTTATATTTAAGGAGAAATTGCCAAACCATAGTAAATTATTGTATCTCAATTTCAAATTAAATAAATTTTAATGAATTGCATCGTAGATGTTCAAGGTAGTCATGTGGTGTCCACACAAAAATTAAGGATGAAGTCAAAGTAGCATATCAGCAGAATGAAGAGGCAGAGAGGACTGAAAGACTAATCAGGAGATTAACTAGGATGAGGCATGGTAGTACATGAGCAGATATGCATCTAGACGAAATGTTGGAGTGTCAGAGTGAGATAAAGCATGCTGATGGTGTAAGTTCAGCATTTCTGGTAAAGCGATTGCATATCGTATTCAATTTAAATGACACCGAGCTTCTACCTGTGTGAAATGTTGAATAATCAATCTTTTAGACGACATCTGGATGATTTTACCCGAAGTCAAATCATTGGAAAGATAGAGGAAGGTTGAAATGTGAAAAGTGTGACTGCAGAGTTTGAGATTACTCACAGTATCCTTTCATGACTTTGGAGAGAATTTTAAATTAGAGGAAAAGCTGTCCAACTTTCAGCAATAGTCATCCACAAGAAACCACACCAGCGGATGATCATCATATTGCCCTACAAGCCAGGAGGAACAGGTGACAGACCGTGAGAAAAATTGCTAGACACACGGCACAGGCAATTAGATGACTGATATTGCGGTTTACTTTGACCATGAGGCTGTACAGTGGTGGTCTGTTCACACAACAACCTGTACAGTGGGTACCTTTAGCACCTGCTCATCGGAGACAGCGTTTTTCAATTCTAGTGCCAGAAACACCAAAATTGGACCGATTATCAATGGGGTCGAGTTCTCTATACAGATGAAAACAGAGATAGTCTAAGTAGCGATTCTGAATGCATACACATCTGGAGAAAGCGGGGAACCCACAATAACCCCATCAATACCATCGAAAGAGACTGATTTGGAGTTTGCGGTATTCTCGTTTGGGGAGGTATGTTTGGTTGCGATACTGACCTTCACATCTTCAAATGAGGTTCAGTCACTGACACTCATTATTGTAACAAGATTCTCCTTCCATATGTGTGCCTTTGGAGCTATTAGTTCACAGATCCTTTTCATGGATGACAATGCATCATCATACAGTAGCTATCGAAGAGCTGTTTCAGAGTGAGGATATTGAATGTATGGATTGGCCGGCAAGATCTCCAGATCTAAATCTCATCAAACATGCGTGGGACTTCCTAGGGAGATGCTTGGCAGCATATTACTTACTGCAAGTAACGCTTCCAGTGCTCTGATTTCCACTACAAGACGTATGGTAACAGTGCCTCAACAATTCATTGGCAACCTCATACTCAGCATGGCCAGACAATCTGAAACATGCTTAGCAGTCATGGGTGATCATATCCCCTACATAAGGCTGGATGTTTCTTGTTGGACACCTGTCACATGGATGTTACGGCTTTCAGTCACATTTTGCTCCTTACTACTTTTTCAATAAAGTTCCTTTTTATCCTTTTGATTTCTTTTTTGGCAAGTTTTGCTTACATTACTCATGTTCTTAAGTCTTGGGGATCTTACGGTATTATTTGTATTGTTTTGAAAAGCTTTTGCACAAGTTTGCAGAAGTTATATTGAAATAACCATCTCGTTCTTAATTTTTACTCACTAGTGTATATATATAGTGTAGAATCCCAATTATAAACTCCTCCTACCCCCACCCCAATTGTTTGAATAAAAGACAAATCGAGTTCCTGGCAATGATCACTGCTATGAACTGTGACATCGCCATGAACGGCAGCTGTGACATCATCGCCAGGAGGTAGATTAAAAGGATTAAGAAGGAGAGCAATTATAAGGCTCTTCTCCTAATTTAAGTGATTTTGAATTTGCAGAAAGGGGCTTATAATTGGGATTTTACAGTATATATATATACATAAAATGTAATTCCCCCAATGCTTTATAATTTTATCCTACTCAATGCCCTATTTATAATGCTACTTGCCTGACAAAATTTTCTAGGTTGATTATTGTTTTTTATCATTTTTATGCAACTTGTGTCTGCTTTATCTGTGAGAGCATTGTAGATTTATTTGTTTGTCTATTTTGAATTGCATGGTGCCATTGAAAGCATCTGCTCAGCAATATAGCACCCATTTCAGTTTCAATAGGGAGAATTTGGCAATCCAGGTTTTAACATCATCTAAGTTAAAATATTCTTAAGCCACTAGGGCCATCCTCTAAAAAATGGAATTTTGCCTCCGGTGATTGACAGAGCTGAATACACTACAGTAGACCAGCAATAGAATTTAAAAGAAAAAGTGCAGTTAGACCTGATTTTTGTTTTTCAGCACGTTGTTGATATAAAAATTATAATGTTGGCAACTATGTCTAGAAGTCACTGTTACATATTTAGCCTGAATAAATTCCTGAAAAAATACTTGTTATACAGATATTCTCCTGTAAAAGTGAACTGACAAGAACACAGAATTCAATCCCATGCTTTTTCTATAAATTGCTTTTGCATTTTAGGAACCAAATAAGATTCTCCCTTGACCTATTTGCGACTGTTGCACTACCCAATTTTTATTACAGTTTTATTAGCAGCTCTGAAAAAGAATGAGATTATTAATGCTAATTTAATTTTACAATAATCTCATTCTTTTTCAGAGCGCAAAAGTGCAAAAAAGGTAAATGATGGATATTAAACATATCAAATCACATCATATGTTAATATTAGAACTGTTACATGTTCACTGTATAATTTATAAATGTTCACTGCATAATTTATATTACTAGGATACATATATATGCAATAGGATTAGATGAAAACCACTTTCCATTTGTTAATATGCTTTTTACTTGTATGTATGGAATATCTGACTTACAGTTAAAGGCAAAAGATATCTCTTACACTAATCAGATTATATGTAAATGTAATCTGTGAAGGTGTTAGTGTGTGCAGTTATATGGGCAAATGGCTTTATTGCAGGTGAGTATATGTATAAATTGTTTAAGGAGAGTGATGTATCATCCCAAACTGGGTTTTATGATATAACATTGGCTGATGGAATCTACAAGCTAAGAAACTCTTAATGCCACTGTACTAAATACAGGCCAAATATTTGGAGCTGAATTTGTAATACAGTAGAACCTCGATCCATCGTTTTTCATGGGGAGGGTAGAAAAAACGATGAATGCGGGAAAACGACAAATGCGGGTTAAAGTCAAAATACGAAGAAAACAATGCTTATACATACACGCAACGACTGTACACCAACAAGTACTGATTCTTACAAAATTGTAAAACAAATAAATCGAAGATGAAAATTATAAGTGATATTTATTTTTAAAAATCAGTAATTTTATGTTAAGTTTTTCAGCATTTTTTAAGTTAAACAGAAAATCTTCAAGATTTACAATACTTTTCTGGTCCTTTTCTGTGATTACATGTTTGTATAAAAAAGTCTATAAAGTTTCAAATACAGTTATTTCTTCAGAGATGCTTCGTACTTGTGTGACTCAGCCTCATCGGCATGAATAATATCCTCTGCGTGGGCATTATTTTCATTTTTTTGCATGATCACGCATTTCTTCCATGTTTAGGACACCGCATGCTGCAACGTCTTGATTAATGGAAATATAATCATTAAATTTCACAGTATCCATACCCTCTGCTACATGCCACCACTGTTCATCTGATTATCATCAAACCAAGAAATCATACCAAGAAGCAATTAAAGTTTGTATGCCATATGGATACACTTTATCTTCCAATTCATTTTGGTCAGGTGAAAAATTTTACAACGATGAATGCGGGAAAGTCAATTTTTGACGAACGATAAATGCGGGTTTCTTTAACATTATGTAAATACAATTTGTGCAGGGACCATAGAAATAAAACGATCAATACAGGAAAAAGATGAATGCGGGAACGATAGATCAGGGTTCCACTGTATTGCCTTTTGATAATATTTTGTTTATATAAAAAGTACTTCCATTTTTTAAATTAAAATATTTCATTATTTCAGATAATTGGGCGTTTCTGTATGCTCAACATCTTGCAATTAAATTGGATCTTCCGTTATGTGTGTGTTTTTGTCTGGTACCAAACTTCTCTGAAGCTGCAATTCGTCATTATCGATTTATGCTAAAAGGTTTAGAAGAAGTTGCAGAGGTATTTATTTTAGAAATACATAGCACCTTTATGCTTATGTCTGTTTTTATGTGATGTTTTAAATAATAATGCTCATCTTTATACTGTATTCCAGATTGCTAACATTTAAATTGTTACAAAAATCCTTATAAATAAAAAAAAAATCTACATTTGTTTGCTGGTATCATATACAAATCTACATGGTTCGTTCAATCGGCTTAAAATTTTGCTCAAATACATAAAAAGATGTGAGGAATTTTTTACTCTACTTTAAAAATCTGAAAACCCACCTGTTCCCCAATTTTTAGCTTTTTTTTTTTTTTTTTTTTTTGCTATTTTCTGCTCAGTTAAATTTAGAGAGTAAGTAACTTTTATCTATTTGAGTGACATGAACTCAAGTATTGTCAGCTTGGGATAATTCAAACTTTTTTCTGTGAAACTTTGAGTTAAAATTAACCAGCTTTCACTGTATTTTGAACATAAATTGTAAGAAAGATGCAAATATACTTAGTTAAATAAATATACAAATGTTGTCAGAACAGGAACTTTTAGGACATTGTATATTTACACAATTTTAAATTGATTATGAACTGTAAAAATCCTTTTAATTGAAACCACTTCTATACTTTTAAGTCTACTAGAATTGTTTTCAAGCTGATCCTTAATTTACCTGTTAGTAGTATTGTATCTTATATTAAACTTGTGGGGAAGACACTTTAGTTATAAAATTAGATGTTTGATAATTTTAAGCCATTTTAAAAATAACTAGAATTTTTTTTTTATTAATTGCATTCATTTTGATTTTATAATTACACCAAATTGAATTTGTGTTTCATTGTCATGTTAGTAAATTATCATAAGATATTTGTCACAAATTTCTAAGTTTATTTAATTTATATTACTGTATTTTATGGAAGAAATGGTGCAATTCCCTTAATGAACTTAATCCACTAGAAAATCATCATAAACTCAGCAATCCTGATAATGAGCTAAATTAAGTAGAAATTATTATAAATGCTGTACTAAACCTTTTAAAATTATGATGCTAGCTAGTATTTTTCACCAAAACATAAATCAAGCCCTTATTAAAAATTTAACTACTATAAAAACTGCAAAAGTGCCCCTCCTTTTTATCTTCACTTGAATTTTATTTGTTTTTAAAATACCGTAAAAATGCCCTCTAAATATTAAAAAAGTCCCATAATTGACATGACCAGGAAATGCTGAGTGCTTTTAAAATAAATCTGAAATAAAGAAAAGAAAACATGAATAATTACCACACAACATTCTAAGCTTACAACAACAATTATGCTCTGATGCATGCTGCTCATATTCTGTTATAAGTTAAATAGGTGGCCGGTTAAAGGCTGAATCAAAAAACTGTTTTCCTTAACAACCTTCCCCTCCTCACACTTCTGTTTTAACTGCACATGGTATCCGAATAGCAATAAATTTTTGAAGTTTTTACTTTATTTCTTAAGTTTTGTCTTTGTAAATAAAAAATAATGATTTGTCATATTAAATTGGACACTGATATTTGAAAATAAAAATTGTAAGGCTGCTAAATTAGCAGTAAATACTTTTAAACAATCTATGAAAAGTGGGTTAAAAATTAGGGAACAGGTGGATTTCCAGAATTTTAAAGCTGACTATGGACTATTCTATGTCGTTTTACATACTTTTGTAAAATTTCAAGCCAATCAGTCAGATGGTGTGGGAGGAGTTCCCGGACAAGTAAACAGACAAACAAACTTGAATATTGATGAACTATATAACTATTGATGAGCAAAATAATTATAAAAAATATCATATATATCTATTATATAAATGTACTTTTTTGGGTCTATTTTTGACCATCCCGTCTGAAATGTGAAATTGTTTAAAAAGGTCAGGCTGAGGACCAGTACTTGTACCCATTTTGCAATTAAAAACTGCCTTCATTATTATTTCTAAAATGGGGTGGCAACATACCAAGTATCTTTTTGAAATAATTTTTCTAGTAAAACACAGGTTCCTTTTAAACAACTCATATTGGCAGATGTGGTGTGAAAACACATGGCTTCTATTTTATCCACAACTTCCAATTTCTTCACTTCAGAAAACACTGCTTTTGCCTGAGTAGGTTGGTTGGTTGGTTGGTGTGTGATTATGGCAATGCTAAACTAGGACGCTCTGCCAAGGGGGGGAGGTGCCTTGGTAGGAGGACTTTCTAAGGGATTCTAACATGTATTCACGTTACATCTGGAGAAAAGCTACCAAAACTCCAGACCGTTAGATCAACAGCCACGCGATGGGATCCGAACCCGGGGCCGTCATACTTCGGCCATCTATCATTTTCAATGGCATAACCACTGTGCCATGGTGAGGCTTGCCTGAGTAGATCTATAATTATCTTCAATTTGAAAAACTCCTATAGGTTGTTCCTCATCATAAAAATTAATGCCATCTAGTCAGAGTAAAGTGAAACAAAGCTCATAGATTTAATCCACATTAAGAAACTGTTGTTTTATAGTTAACTAGCAGTCCCGCACGGCGTTGCCCGTGAACCCCTTAAATTATGCGATTTACAAAATCTGACATGTAAACTGCAACTCCAGATTAGTACTCTAGGCCGCAATTGTATAACAGAATGTGCAGATAATGGTTCCAGAGTTTCAGGTACATACTTACAAACGCACCACTAAAGACAACTCACTGCCGTGGCCGTCACATATTTCCCCCAGAAATATCGTGTATCGCATTAAAATTACTGGAGTTATTAAATATTTCATCCAATTAAGCAAATTATCTTGTAAAATCCACAATTTTCGATTTAAATTTCTTAAAATTAGGAAATGTTAGGTCATTAAACGTATTAAATACCATAAAAAGTACCATAAAAAATTTCATGAAAAGGTCCCATTAGGAAAAACGCGCCAAATGACAGAAAAATCGTCAAACTTGGCGAAATATCGCCAAAATTGGCACAAAAAAT
This sequence comes from Cheiracanthium punctorium, assembly GCA_038373885.1. NCBI lineage: Eukaryota > Metazoa > Arthropoda > Arachnida > Araneae > Cheiracanthiidae > Cheiracanthium > Cheiracanthium punctorium. Next base: position 251,197 of record JAWZYV010010542.1, on the reverse strand, counting down.
AAGTCCCCAAAAATTAGGTTTTCAAAGACCTGCGACCCATAGAACCCGAGATTTCCAGAACATTCCATATTGATGCAACAAAAAGCAAAATTTAACTATTTAACGCATAGAATACGAATTTTAAACTGTTTTAAACCCCAGAACAGTGGGTTACTCCCAAAATTCGTAACACAGGTTAAGAAAATCTCCGTTTTAGAACAGTTTTTAATTAATAATTAAAAAAGTGATTAAAATTTTAAAATTCTATTCTCAGGTGCACATTATCGGACTCATGGGATTATATATTCAAATTTTCAGAGTTCTAACCTCGCCAAGCATGGCAACGTAAAAAACGGTTTTTTACTTTTGCGGTTACTACTCACTTCAAGCATAAATCTTTTCATGAGGCCAAAGTTCGCCAAACATGACGATCTAAAATCGGTTTTTAATTAATAATTTAAAAAGTAATTAAAATTTCAAAATTCTGAGCCTCAGGTGTACATTACCGAAGGAATGGGCTCATATGTTCGAATTTTCAGAGTTCTGCGTCCAGTAGTTTTTTCTGGACATCGCACGCATGCAGATTTTCAGACATTCATTTTTATTGATATAGATTGGCGCAAAACTGACCAAATTTCTGTGCCATTTCATGTTTTTCAATGCATGCGAATTTGTTTCACAGTATCATGCTGGCGAAACTCGCCGAGCATGGCATCCTGAAAATGGTTTTTAATTAATAATTAAAAAAGTAATTAAAATTTTAAAATTCTGATTCTCAGGTGCACATTATCGGACTCATGGGCTTATATATTCAAATTTTCAGAGTTCTGCGTGCAGTAGGTTTGTCTGGAGACCGCACACATACAGACAGACAGATTTACAAACATTCATTTTTATTATTATAGACTAGCTGCTATCCACGACTTCGTCTGCGTCGGCTTTAGAGTTAGGTCCGAAAAGAAATGAAGCATGTGTGAATAACACATATGTTTGCGACAAAAGAAACTGCATTTAAATATTATTTGCTTTTTACTTATTTTATATGAAGAATAATGCATGGTAGTATACTTCATTTAAAATAAGAGAGTAAGCAGAGTTACTAAATTTAGATTTTTTTCAGGCATTTGGCGAATACAGTTACGACAGTATTTGCTAACTGTTTTTGTTGTTCTTGTGAAAGAAATATTTATGCTATAGCATGAATTTTAGCCTACGTTAATCAGGAATAGTGCAGCTTTCTATTAGCGAAAAAGTTTTAGAATCGGTTCTATAGTTACAGAGATACCCAGAGAGCGTAATGTATTAGAATTATTTTGAGTGTTCCTGTAAAGGAACTATTTGCACTACATGCATGAATTTTAGCCTATAATACTCAAGAATAGTGTAGCTTACTAACAGTGAAAAAAGTTTTGGAATTGGTTCAGTACTTACAGAGATACACATAGAGTGTAATGTAATTCTTATGAGTATCTCTGTAAAAGAACTATTTGTGATATATGCATAAAAGGTAGCCTATAACACTCAGGGTCCCACCAGTGTCTAAGAAGTTCTACTCTCAAAACTGGAAGGCTGGAGGTGCCAGGTTCAACCCCTGGTCGAGCCTGTCGACCTAGCCGCTCGCAGTTTTTCGCGGTTTTCTGTAAAACCTCGCGTAAATACGGGCTAGGATCCCTCAGAAAGTTCCCCACAGAGGAATTCCCCATATAGGCCTAGGACCCTAGTGTTGTCAATTGGTCTTTATCCCCAAACAAACAATAATACTCAGGAATAGTGTAACTAAGTTTTAGAATCGGTTTAGTAGCTATAAAATTTCCATAGAGCGCAATACATTAGAATTATTTTGAATGTTTTTGTAAAAGAATTATTTATGCTATATGCTTGAAAGGCTGCCTGTATGTTAATCCAGGGCATAAGCTATCTTCATTATGAATTTTCCAAGTCGGTTCAGCAATTTGTGTGCGATTCAGTCAAAAACATCTAAACACACAAATGTACACATTTTTTAATGACTATGTCATTTTATCTCTCAGTACCCTTATTGAAAAATGTGTCCCAAAAATGCGACATAATTTTACATGTATTTAAATACTATTAGTTCACAACAGCTTTAATATCGAGATTAAAGCAATCTTTAGTCTCGTTATTGTTACACTATTTCGTAAGCTGTAGAATATGCTCCACATGTATTTTTTTACATATATTCAAATATTATTAGTTCACAATAGCTTTAATCTATTGTTACAATATTTCGTAAGCTATAGAATATGCACCACATGTATTTTTCTATAAATAGGTTACACTCATAAAAATTTCAACATAGGGTTACCAGGCAAAATACGCGAAAGATGAGCGATAAAATGACAAGTCAATTAATATAGTTTTAATGTGGCAATAATAAAACTAAAAAATTAGGGGGGTTCAGGGGGATCTCCCCCTGACGAGGCTCGAACAGCCGAGTTTTTATATTATTGGTAGGATTTGGAAATTTATGAAATTTAAGAAACACATTTGGACTTTTCTTTCTAATGCTTTTTCATTTGGCGTAAAATCAACATAATTTCCATACCATTTCATGTTTTTCAAATGCATGTTTATCTGAAAATAGAATTTCAGCTTTATTTCAAATGGCAACATAAAAACAGTTTTTAATTAATAATTAAAAAAGTAATTAAAAATCTAAAATTCTAAGTAGCCTATAACCAACTCCAGGGTCCCATCTATATCTAAACCGAAATGCATCCCAATCGATTCAGCGGTTTAGGCGTGAAAGCGTCATAAACAAACAAAAAAACAAACAAACAAACTCACTTTTGCATTTATAATATTAGTTAGGATTCTCTAAGCATGACAACTTTTAAGTATACCAAAAGTTGATAAAGGATTAAAATGCTTATTAAAAAAATAATAATTTGATGTATTTGAATGTCACTAATTGGATTAAAAACAAAAGTATGTTTTAAAAGTAATATTTACAACTTTACAGGCCCTGCAGTTGTCTATTCAATAAACTGTGTTCCTTTAAGAACACAGAAAGTGAAGCAGCATCCCACTTGGCCAGTGCTTGGGGGGAGTGAACTCTCTTGACTGGACTGCTCTGGGACTGCTTAGGCTAATAGGAGCTGGTGCATGTCCATCGTTCCATCGTTCATCTAATGCCCTCCATGTTCAAACGATCCTTTGGGGATTCCGATTTCAGGTAGTGGTTGGTTCCTCATCTGGAATTGATTCAAAATTAAAGACCAACAGGCAGAAGTCCAACCCATTTGGGGTCAATGGCACCTATTTCAAAGGCTAGTGCAATCATCTATTCATGGACATGAGAACAACAATAGTAACAACTTTACAAAGTGTTAACATTTAAAAAAGTCGATTTTATGAGTATAGTGTACAAAAACCAGAATATATGTAGATCTGATTGCTTCTAAAAGTCGTTTGATATGTAAAAGTTTAAGCTTAAATATTTTATACAAAACTTTAAAAAAAAAATCTCTAGGATAAGCAGCTTGAATTTTATAGTGTAGAATCCAGCTGTTTTTCAGTTTTCTTTTTATGGCTGATGAAGCAGTGTCTTAACATTATCTAATCAAACTAAAACTTTGGTAATTTCATTTTTACAGCATATGGCACCTTTTTATTGGTTGTCGTCGAAAATATAGAAAAAAATCCCAAATATCTTGTGGCCACCCTAATGCACATGCACAATGGCAGAACACCACTCCACATCTTTGAGCAAAATACCATTTGACTCGAGCAGTATTTCAGAGAGATTATTCTGGGCTATGTTTGTCTTTTTTGGACTGCAATTGGTTCAGACTTTCTGTTTAGGGACAACAATGTATGCCCACACTGAGCCACTGATGTATTGAACACACTAGAAAGTCAAAATATTGAAAGTAATAAAATGTGTACTAATGTCTAGGGGGGGGGGCATATTCCTCACTAAGAGAATGATTTTGAATTGTTCATGAGGAAAGAACTTTTGTGTGTGTGTGTGACTAAAATTTTTCAAAGGAAAACTTTTTTTATCTTTTTTTATGGGGGGGGGGTTATCCCACTTTACCATGCAATGGAATTTCTATAATTTTGCATGATAAATATAACATTCTCTTTTACGTACATACTTAGTTTTATTTCTTTGATCATTTCCCATTGCCTGAATTCCCATTGAATAGAATTTATTACAAAAAAATGTTTCTGTTCTTTAGTAGTTATCAAACAGTATATATTGTGCCTGCAGTATACTTTTGTAAAAATATGTAATAATCATTTTCTTAGGAATGTGAATCATTGAATATACATTTTCATTTGCTAACCGGAGAAGCTAAAGATGTGTTACCAAAATTAGTGAAAGAAAATAACATTGGAGCTGTTGTGACTGATTTTTGCCCCTTAAGAGTACCCAGGAAATGGGTTACCGATGTTAAAGCTAAATTACCATCAAATGTACCATTTTGTCAGGTGAGTCTGTGACTTTATCATAAAACAAAAATCTAATAAAATATTTTAGTGTATACTATTATCAGTTCATTTTTTAATCAGGGGGGGGGGGGGTTCGAGAGTAATTCTGTTTTAATTCATATTACAAAACTTTTTTAAAAATAAATAATTTTTTCCGCAAATTCTTAAACTGGTAGTTCATCTAAACGTTCTCTAAAAAAATGAATTTAAAAAATGATAAAAAAGCAAAATAACATAGTATGTAGTTAGTTTTCTAAAAAGCAACATACAACCGATTATAAACAATAATTTTTTGAGTGATTTTCTATTTTATTAATGATTATAATCATTAATTTAATTTTGAGATGTATCATTAACTTTTAAAAACTTATAGTGTATTATATTATAGTTAAAAATGTAACTTAAGATAGCTTTAAACTGAAAGCAAAAATTGCATTAATAGATTACATTGCATTAAAACAATAGAATTAGTAACTAGATTATCATTAATTAAGAACGAGATTATTAAATTTATAATTTTAATGAAACTTAACTTACGCTTATCGTTAAACTGAATGCAAATTAATGAATCACAATGCATTAAAACAATAGAACCAATAGTTATATATTGTTGTTCTAGAATTACAGCCAATTAGCTATACATAGGCTCTAAGCCGAGAGGTGGGGTGCCCTCCGTGGGGGTCTTTCTAAGGGGTCATAACCTGTATTTACGCTAAGTTTCAGAGGAAACCACAAAACACTCCGAACGATTAGGTCGGCGGATGCAACCTGGTTTCGAACCAGGCACTTTCCGTCTCCCAGTTCAGAGCGCTATGTGCTCGGCCCCTGATAGGGACCAACAGTTATAGAATTATAGTAAAAAGTTAAAATACGTTTAGCATTAAATTGAATGCAAATTAATGAAATAAAATCAAAGATGGCGGTAGGGATACTAATCTGTACTCGACCCAAATTATAAATAGAAAATTACTCAAAAAATTATTGATTATAATCTGTATTATGCTTCTTATTATAAAATTCTAACATAAACATGTCACTTTTCTGTTACATGTTACAAAAGAACTTGTTGTGACTTTTTAAATCAAATACTTTGATACTGAATGAAAACAGATTTGTATATTTATTTACTTAACTTAGTGTCAAGCAAACTTCTGAAATTCGTCCATGAAACTAATTTATTATCTTCTGACCATTCCCCTAAAAAGTAATGATATCCCCATGCAGAGACAGCCCGAGGGGCGTGCGGGACCCCAGGCGAAGTGCAAGAGCGGGGCCTCTACTCTATCATGTCTTATGAGATAGCAATAAAATGGCCCAGGATCGGGGCCTCTATAAGCGCGGGGCCTTAGGCGATTGCCTACATTCACACCCCCCTTGAGCCGGCCCTGCCCCATGCAAAAATCCTTAACGGGTTAAAAATTTGTGATGCAGCAGTTTACTTTATAGCTATGTGAATTTTAAATATGGGTTTTGTAAATAATGATATCAAATTCTGAGTGACGCCCTGCTGTGATTTTTAAAAATTTGTTTTTAAATTCCATTACAGTTACTTTCGGGGGTTTTTTCTAAAGAAGATTTACGCATTTAAACAATGCTTTTAATTATGAAATGCACTGTCAAATATATCACACTTTCACTGAGTCTATATAATGTATTCAAATGAATTTATTTCAATAATTTAATTTATCTCTTGCGTCATGCTTTCCAAAAGAGGAAGCAAAATTTTCATGTACATTTCACTTAGTTTGGTTACTGTGACACTAAGTAAATATTTACATAAATTTTACTTGCCCTTTTGGATAGCATGGCGCAAAAGATACATTTGAAATAAATTAATTTGAATACATTATATAGACTCAGTGAAAGTGTGATATATTTGACAGTGTATTTCAGAATTAAAAGCATTGCTTAAATGCGTAAATCTTCTTTAGAAAAACCCCCCGAAAGTAACTGTAATGGAATTTAAAAACAAGTTTTTAAAAATCACAGCAGGGTGTCATTCAGAATTTGATATCATTATTTACAAGACCCCCTATTTAAAATTCATATAGATGTAAAGTAAAATGCTGCATCACAAAATTTTAACCCGTTAAGGGTTTCTGCATGGGGTAGTATTATCAGTTCATTGTTTAATAGCAATTGTCAGTGTATTAATAATGATTATTAATATTAAAAATACTTTATTTTTGAAAATTATCTTTTTATTTTTTATTGTTTTTAAATTAGAAAGTTTATAATTTCTATAACTGATTGGTTCATTCTAGGTTGATGCACATAATGTTGTTCCATGTTGGGTTGCCTCTGACAAGCTTGAATACGGAGCTAGAACTATCAGAAGAAAAATTCATGACAAATTAAAAGAATTTCTTACAGGATTTCCTCCTGTTGTTAAACAAAAAGAGTTTGCAAACTGTGAGGTTGAGGTACATGCATTTTAGTTTAAATTACAATAATGATGATTGTGATGAAATGAACTAATCCAAATTTGAGTCAGCAAAATAAAAATTCCTATACATATAGGGAAAAAAGATCTTTCATTCATTGCAAAGTTAAAAAAAAAAGCAAACACCGGGAATCAGATCTTTAAATTAAAATTAATAGAGTATTATTTTGAAATATGATGTAAAAACAGTAATATCAGGGGTTGATGCAGACAAAAATTGTGTCCCTTTTGCAACCCCTTAACAAAGTTACAATTAACTATAACAGCCCCTTCAGAAAAATACAATGCATTAAAACAATCCCTTCACCAAAATATAATCGATTGAAACAGCACTTCATTGGCATTTTACCCTACATTTTAATCTGTTCTATCAATTACTTGAACAAAAAAAGTGGCTTTTATTAAAAACTAGGCGCCTTTGGTGACCAGTTTTGGGCGTCGATGGCCACTTCACAACAGGCTTGTGAAACCTACAGGAAGCCCGCTTTCGGCGACCACCTGGTCAGCCAACAGGCCGCTTCATGATTGAAATGTGCAACTTACGGCTCATGTGTTGCTTTGTCAGGGTTCGTACGCCCTCAGGGAAACCTGGAAAACTCAGGGAATTGAAAATTAGCTCTTAAAACTCAGGGAAATATCATGGAAAAAATGCAATTTTGCTTTAAAAACCTGGAAAATCCAGCTTCAACCCTGGAATTTTAAGAAAATGTACCCCCCTCTCTTTATTTTTATGGCTTTCACCCTATTCAATGGTCAACTACTTTGCTAATGAAGCACTCATGCAATTGGAAATGGATTATACAAGATTAATCATCTATTACTTAAGATTGCTTAGGACGGATAGCACACTTGCTTCTCATTTTGTCTCTGCAGCTCTGAGCATTTGTGATTGCTCCCTTTTCTCATTTGAGTTGGAGGGGTTGTTCTTTGTGTTGTGTACTTGTGCACAAAGTTAGATTGTGTACTATCACGTATATACAAACTCTGCTAGAATACAATGTAGAATGTGTGTTCCTGTAATGTTAAATATTTCATTGTTTATGCATAGAATTGGTGGATTTTACTTAGTTCTAAAGAATATGGCAATTTTTACCAATAGCCTTGTATACTGGCAATAGTATAAAAGACATATCTTGAAACTATCAATCAGTGAAGTGGTCCCAAAAATTGTATTAATTTCTGTAAAGCTGTTGCATAATTTCTGATATTTTATAGGTGAAATTGAATTTAAAACCATGTTTGATATAAATGTAATCCATTGATTATGCGATAATTGAGGGGAGTATAATTTTGATTACCATAGTACTATCGTAATTTCATTACCTTAGAATGGGGCATATAAATAAAAAGTATTTAGTTTTTATCTTATGTTTATTTTTTTGCAATAACCTGGAAATTCTTGAAAAATCACCTGGAAAACTCAGGGAATTTCATTTTAGAAAATGAGTATGAACCCTGTTTGTGACTGGCCTGTGCAAGGTACGGGCTGCTTTTATACTTTATGATGAGTAGCCACCTTTGGCGACCATCTGGTCTTGTTCTTTTATGTACGAGGGCGAGTAGAATGAAAGTGAGCCAATGCGAATGTATGACAGAGTACTTTATTTAAAAGTAGTCTCCATGAATATTGAGACATTTGTCCCATTGACAAACGAGCCGCATGATTCCCGTCTCATAAAACTCCATAGGCTGCTGATTCAAAAAGTCTGTAACTGACTCCCTCATGGCGGCGTCCTACACAAATCTGGTACCCTTGAGATGTTTTTTCAGTTTCCTGAAAATGTGAAAGTCGTATGGCAACAAATCTGGGCTATATGGCTTTGTCGAATCAGCTCATCAACCTGTGCATGTGCAATTGTGTCGGGGGGTGATTGCGAGGTGGTTTGGCCCAGTCTTGGATCATTTTTGCAACTTTCATGTCCTTCTCTGAACTGTTTGCTCCAACGCTTCACAGTGGCCAATGAGATGCAATGTTCACCGTACACGGCAGTCATACGGTGACTAATTTCTTGTTGGGAAACACCTTCAGCTGTCAAAAACCTGATCACATCACGCTGTTCCTCTTTTGGAGTGTCCATTATGTCATGCTACCGTTTTCAACCCAATGTATGAGTGCCTTAAAGACCTTTAACCTCACACTTTCGCGTCACTTTCACCTCATCACAGAAGGATGTCTCTGTGTTATGCATGTGCATCGCAGATGATGGACCAAACCATTCTTGTGCAGGGGGGGTTGGCTCACTTTCATTTGACTCGCTCTTGTAGTATGTCAGATCTCTAGCACTCGCAGAAAAGTTTTCGTGGGAGCTGAACACTTACATATATTTAAAGGCAAGGTTTTAATTTGCATGGAAGCTCATAGGAGCACAGCTCCACTACTTTTTTTTCTCAGTGAATTTTTACACGAAATTAAAAATCTTAATAATTATTTCTGTTGATATTAATTTTATTAGATTGCGTACTATTGTAGAGGTAAGCAAAAGTGCACTTAATAGTAGAGTAAATTAAGTAATTAATGTTGTAAATTACAATGCAACAAATTAGTGCTCCTGAATTTTTTTGGATAGAAATTAAACATTTTTTAAAGGTAACTGAATGACAGTTGTTTTCTATTAATCACTGTAGTTTATGTACCAAATTCTCATGTTTTTTTTTATATAAAAAATAAACTAATTTTGCCAAGCACTTCTAAATTTTTAAGATGTATGTTTACAAGCTACACTATACACTGAAATAAATGATAAACCTGAATCATTTATGGAACTTTAAAAAAAAATTCTTAAAAATCCAAAATTTTGCAGAACGTGCCACACATAGAAAAGTTTTGCTGTGCAATTCTATGTTTAAAATTTTTTGCTGAAAGTTTCATAAAAGGTGCTGTTTTTGAATTAATTTCAGTATGTAGCACAACTTATAAAGAATCACAATAAATTTTTTGGAATCCTTGATGCGATAAGTTTATTTTAATTTTCATACCAAGACCATGAGGCAGATTTTGATTTGTTACATCCTTTAGTGCTTCGGAAGTTGATTAAGTATAATAAAATTCCAAGGAGAACCCAAGCACATACCCTAAAATTTTTCAAAAAGCCCGAGAAAAAAAAAAAGTGAATCCAAGCACGTAATATTTTTGTCTACTCAAAAAAGAATCACAGGTGGCTATATGAGTACTACGAGTACGGATTTAAAAGGGGGAGAGGGCGGCTCATCTTAAACTTTCAAACATTTCAGTATGAAAATAATACATGAAAATTCACTATTCTATAAAAATGTTTACTATACCAATGACTAGGTAGGCTCAAGGCTCAATCCCCCACTTGCCTTTGTATCTGGGCACCCACAAAAACAATGTCTTTCTAGGATTCAAAGCTTTTTTTAGAAATGTGAAGTGTGGCTACCCACAGCAAGGATATACTGTATTATTGTCCGGATCCAAAGTCCTAAGTGTCCCTTCTGTTCTGCCGGCCCATGTCTCTCACCCCGTACTTTAAGTTAGAACCTCTTCAAAATATTTTTTGAATAATTAATTCTAAGATAAACGTTTTTTTGCTCTGCTTTTCTATTTTTGTTTACATTTAAATACTTTTAAAGGTTTTATCAATCTTATTTTATACTAGCTGAAGTACCCGTCCTTGACGGGTTAGTGAATGCAAATTTCCAAAAAGCAAGAACTTTCGTCACCATTGTAGAAGTACACAGGGTGGATGTAGTATGTTGCCAAAGTAAAGAAAGCGAAGTTATAATTTTTATGTATTGTTAAACTATTACATGTTAGAGAGTAACTAAGTAATATCATTTCATTCGCTTTAGTCGTAATTATGTGATGCGCGAACGAATATTTATGCATATTGAAATAATTTTCGCAAAATCTCAAAATCTAATCAACATTTTTGAAAAATTTGAAGCCTAGAATTTAAGATGAGTGACAACCTATCACATGTCACCCTATTTCGTTTCATTCCCTTCAGTCTTTATTTCGTGATGCTGGAACAAAATTTCAGCATTTTAAAACAATTTTCGCAAAATACTCAAAATGTAATCAAAATATTTTAAAATTTCAACGCCTATAAATTAAGATTAGCAACTACCTATCATATCACTAAATTTCGTATTATTCGTATTAGTCGTTATTACGTGATGTTTGAAGAAATATAAACGTATTTTGAGAGAATTTTCACAAAATCTCAAAATCTAATAAAAATATATATTTTTTTTTAGAAAGTGATTCCATCAACCTTTCAAGTTATTAGGCAAGTTGGAGTGTATAGGCTGATTAATTTTAGTTTTCACCAACTATGCAAAAAATTCCAGAGCTGGGATTCGAACCCAGGACTGCCACATAACGTGCGGGTGCTCTACCACTGAGCTACTCTGGGACGATTCCCAGATGAAATTTCTCGCATGAGAACCGTTGGCATTTATCATCTTCCTCTGCAAATCACAGATAGAACAGATGAAATAATTAATTTGCGACTACTCCATTACGCCACGGAAATTATATATTTTTTTTAGAAAGTGATTCCATCAACATTTCAAGTTATTAGGCAAGTTGGAGTGTATAGGCTGATTAATTTTAGTTTTCACCAACTATGCGAAAAATTCCAGAGCTGGGATTCGAACCCAGGACTGCCGCATAACGTGCGGGTGCTCTACCACTGAGCTACTCTGGGACGATTCCCAGATGAAATTTCTCGCATTAGAACCGTTGGCATTTATCATCTTCCTCTGCAAATCACAGATAGAACAGATGAAATAATTAATTCGCGACAACTCCATTACGCCGCGAAAATTATATATTTTTTTTAGAAAGTGATTCCATCAACCTTTCAAGTTATTAGGCAAGTTGGAGTGTATAGGCTGATTAATTTTAGTTTTCACCAACTATGCGAAAAATTCCAGAGCTGGGATTCGAACCCAGGACTGCCGCATAACGTGCGGGTGCTCTACTGCTGAGCTACTCTGGGACGATTCCCAGATTAAATTTCTCGCATTAGAACCGTTGGCATTTATCATCTTCCTCTGCAAATCACAGATAGAACACATGAAATAATTAATTCGCGACAACTCCATTACGCCGCGGAAATTATATATTTTTTTTAGAAAGTGATTCCATCAACCTTTCAAGTTATTAGGCAAGTTAGAGTGTATAGGCTGATTAATTTTATTTTTCACGAACTATGCGAAAAATTCGAGAGCTGGGAATCGTCCCAGAGTAGCTCAGTGGTAGAGCACCCGCACGTTATGCGGCAGTCCTGGGTTCGAATCCCAGCTCTGGAATTTTTCGCATAGTTGGTGAAAACTAAAATTAATTAGCCTATACACTCCAACTTGCCTAATAACTTGAAAGGTTGATGGAATCACTTTCTAAAAAAAAAATATATAATTTCCGCGGCGTAATGGAGTTGTCGCGAATTAATTATTTCATCTGTTCTATCTGTGATTTGCAGAGTGTTCCCGCAAGTGCCGACAATCCAGGTTAAATTTGGGAATGACAACACCCGGGAAACAAAATTGGTGTTGAGAAGTGATTGGCCATGAGTGAAGAGTGTTATGGAAACAAGGATAGCAACTGAATTGAGAGACATCTACTTTTATTTATAGCAGTCTGGCACAGAAATGTATCACAGTCAGCAACTACTTGTAGAACAGGATTTCATTGCAAAAGAAATATTAAATATCACAGCTATGCTTTATCACAGGAATATATCACAGTCTGAAAAACTCGTAAGTACTGGCAAAAATGGTTTAATGAATTTAAACATTACAAGCCGTTTAGATCTCAATTTCAAAAGCTGCTTTACCTTGAAGAGAACAAGTCCACAGGGAGAACTTCAGATCCTTAAATTACGATGAAACACGATGTTCTATATGACGGCACTTCAAACAGAAATTCTAACTTCTATTTCACTTTAAAAACAGGTTAAAAAAATCGGCATTAAATGTTGATTAAAAACGTACTATCATTTTAAAGATTAAATAGAAGCAGGTTTAGCTGGCTAAAAATAACATGTCGAGCTTAAAGAGCATTACCGCTCGCCAAAAACGTCTGTCAACTGTTAATACAGCCTGACTGTCTAATTGCTTAACGGCGACGATCTGCCATGATCGGCCTAACTGCCTCGACCTGCTATCGGTCTGCTTAACTGCCCATCTGCTTATCTGCATCGATTACGGCGAAAGCTCCTTCTTTTATTTATCACTGCCGACTGCGCATCTCATTTCTGAGTTGTTCTCCGGCTGCGCGGTTGAACGGCGTTTACCGGGCTTCGGGAGCGCATCGGCGATTGGATGAACAGCTTTAAACAGTTTTCTCCGGGCGATACTCACTTCGCCAACCAACCATTACGCCCGTCCAAGATGGCGGCTGTTGACGAACTGGAGATCGGAGCCGTGCGTCTTAAACGATTGTTGACGCAAGCCACGGTTAAAGCGAGGTTTAAATTTAACAAAAAGTTATTAAGTTCATTTAGCATTTGAATTAAACTGCTTGGCTTTGGGAATTTATTTAATTAGCTTTAAGTTGTTGAAATTTTATCTTAACCTTTTATTGTGGCGCTTAAAGTTGGAGAGTTTCACAATTCAGGTAAGTCAGAAATTAAATACACATAAGAGTTGGGATATTTATTGTTCACAAATAACCATTGGGAACACAGAGGAAGATGATAAATGCCAACGGTTCTAATGCGAGAAATTTCATCTGGGAATCGTCCCAGAGTAGCTCTGTGGTAGAGCACCCGCACGTTATGCGGCAGTCCTGGGTTTGAATCCCAGCTTTGGAATTTTTCGCATAGTTTGTGAAAACTAAAATTAATCAGCCTATACACTCCAACTTGCCTAATAACTTGAAAGGTTGATGGAATCACTTTCTAAAAAAAAAAATATATATATATATATATATATATATATAATTTCCGCGGCGTAATGGAGTTGTCGCGAATTAATTATTTCATCTGTTCTATCTGTGATTTGCAGAGGAAGATGATAAATGCCAACGGTTCTAATGCGAGAAATTTCATCTGGGAATCGTCCCAGAGTAGCTCAGTGGTAGAGCACCCGCACGTTATGCGACAATCCTGGGTTCGAATCCCAGCTCTGGAATTTTTCGCATAGTTGGTGAAAACTAAAATTAATCAGCCTATACACTCCAACTTGCCTAATAACTTGAAAGGTTGATGGAATCACTTTCTAAAAAAAATATATAATTTCCGCGGCATAATGGAGTTGTCGCGAATTAATTATTTCATCTGTTCTATCTGTGATTTGCAGAGGAAGATGATAAATGCCAACGGTTCTAATGCGAGAAATTTCATCTGGGAATCGTCCCAGAGTAGCTCAGTGGTAGAGCACCCGCACGTTATGCGGCAGTCCTGGGTTCGAATCCCAGCTCTGGAATTTTTCGCATAGTTGCTGAAAACTAAAATTAATCAGCCTATACACTCCAACTTGCCTAATAACTTGAAAGGTTGATGGAATCACTTTCTAAAAAAAATATATATATAATTTCCGCGGCGTAATGGAGCTGTCGCGAATTAATTATTTCATCTGTTCTATCTGTGATTTGCAGAGGAAGATGATAAATGCCAACGGTTCTAATGCGAGAAATTTCATCTGGGAATCGTCCCAGAGTAGCTCAGTGGTAGAGCACCCGCACGTTAGGCGGCAGTCCTGGGTTCGAATCCCAGCTCTGGAATTTTTCGCATAGTTGGTGAAAACTAAAATTAATCAGCCTATACACTCCAACTTGCCTAATAACTTGAAAGGTTGATGGAATCACTTTCTAAAAAAATATATATAATTTCCGCGGCGTAATGGAGTTGTCGCGAATTAATTATTTCATCTGTTCTATCTGTGATTTGCAGAGGAAGATGATAAATGCCAACGGTTCTAATGCGAGAAATTTCATCTGGGAATCGTCCCAGAGTAGCTCAGGGGTAGAGCACCCGCACGTTATGCGGCAGTCCTGGGTTCGAATCCCAGCTCTGGAATTTTTCGCATAGTTGGTGAAAACTAAAATTAATCAGCCTATACACTCCAACTTGCCTAATAACTTGAAAGGTTGATGGAATCACTTTCTAAAAAAATATATATATATATAATTTCCGCGGCGTAATGGAGCTGTCGCGAATTAATTATTTCATCTGTTCTATCTGTGATTTGCAGAGGAAGATGATAAATGCCAACGGTTCTAATGCGAGAAATTTCATCTGGGAATCGTCCCAGAGTAGCTCAGTGGTAGAGCACCCGCACGTTATGCGGCAGTCCTGGGTTCGAATCCCAGCTCTGGAATTTTTCGCATAGTTGGTGAAAACTAAAATTAATCAGCCTATGCATTCCAACTTGCCTAATAACTTGAAAGGTTGATGGAATCACTTTCTAAAAAAAATATATAATTTCCGCGGCATAATGGAGTTGTCGCGAATTAATTATTTCATCTGTTCTACCTGTGATTTGCAGAGGAAGATGATAAATGCCAACGGTTCTAATGCGAGAAATTTCATCTGGGAATCGTCCCAGAGTAGCTCAGTGGTAGAGCACCCGCACGTTATGCGGCAGTCCTGGGTTCGAATCCCAGCTCTGGAATTTTTCGCATAGTTGGTGAAAACTAAAATTAATCAGCCTATACACTCCAACTTGCCTAATAATCTAATAAAAATGTTTAAAAAATTGAACACCTGTAAATTATGTTGAGCAACCATCTATCATGTGACCAAATTGCATATCATTCGCTTTAGTCGTCATTACGTAATGCGGGAACAAAGATTCACTCAGTTTCAAACGATTTTTGCAAAATCTCGAAATATGATCGATTTTTTTAATTAGATGCTAATAGTTTAAGGTGAGTGACCACCTATCATTTCACCAAATATCATTTTTTTACCTTTGCAGTTATTACGTGATGTGCGAACAGAAATTTACGCAGTTTGAAAGGATTTTCGCAAAATCTCAAAATCCAATCAAGATTTTTAAAAAATTTGACGCCTATGTTTTCAGTTGAGTGACCAGCTATCATGAGACCCAATTTCATATCATTCGCTTCAGTCGTTTTTACGTGATGCTTGAACACAAATTTATGCAGTTTGAAAGGATTTTCGCGAAATCTCAAAATCCAATCCATATTTTTTAAAAATTTGACGCCTATGTTTTAAGTTGAGTGACCACCTATCATGACACCCAATTTCATATCATTCGCTTCAGTCGTTTTTACGTGATGCTTGAACACAAATTTATGCCAGTTTGAAAGGATTTTTGCAAAATCTCAAAATCCAATCGAGATTTTTTAAAAATTCGATGCCTATGTTTTAAGTTGA
The DNA here is from genome assembly GCA_038373885.1 of Cheiracanthium punctorium. Classification (NCBI taxonomy): domain Eukaryota; kingdom Metazoa; phylum Arthropoda; class Arachnida; order Araneae; family Cheiracanthiidae; genus Cheiracanthium; species Cheiracanthium punctorium. The sequence goes on along the minus strand of JAWZYV010010542.1, from coordinate 235,009 downwards.
GTGACCACCTATCATGACACCCAATTTCATATCATTCGCTTCAGTCGTTTTTACGTGATGCTTAAACATAAAAAGCGTCTCGGACAGAATGACAGACAGACAAACTTTTTTTTGAGGGTCGCATCGGATTCCCAGGTGCTTGAAACGGATAGAAATCGCAAAATTTTTGAATTCCAAGAAATGTACAGACAAAAGTCTAATTTTATTTATATAGATGGTCCTGCACCCAGTGGCAGAAAGTTTTGTAGCTGTGTGACAAGCTTTTAGAATTTCATAACCAGTCTGCAAAATTTTGCGTCTAATTTTAGTGGATAATTTGTATATAAAATTAACAAGTTTTAATCATTGTTCTTACATAGTGTTGACTCCAGAAAAAAAAAATTAAGCCAGAATTAATTTAGGACAAATTTTTTTATAAAGGGCACTTTTGAATTCCACGAGAAAGTACAAGTAGATAACATAATATAGAAACTGGTTTGGAATAATCTCAAAACTACTAGGGCTTATCGGCAAAACTTTAACATGTAAGGTTGTAATGTGTGTTCTGACTTATAATGCATTGTCAGTTTTTTTTTTTTTTTTTTTTTTTTGAAAAGCATATCTTGGTTTCTTTTCTCTTTTGGAGTAATTTCTTTTGGGACTGTTAATTCTTGTTCCTCAATTTTATCACACTACCACTGGGCCACAAGTTTTCACACTGGGTCACATTCATATTCGATATTGTATCTTTATTGGTATAAACTTTAAGACAACGAAGGATTTTCATTGCATGTAGATTGTGGATTAAGGTAGATGTGTTTAGCATATAATAAAAATTAAAATTCCTGTACTGCTAAATGTATAAAAGTTATCAAAATTAATAAAATAATTCAAAATTTAAATTATTTTGTTTGAAAAAAATATTGAATGAGTACCAAGCAAAGATTTATGTTCAGAAACTTCGATAAACCCTTATTAGACCTAATTTAAAAGTGTAATAAACAATTAAACTCATGCATTAATTGATAATTATAGAAAATAGAAAAATTGAACTCAGAGCACAGACTATAACTGGAATAAATGGCAGAGTCATACAAATTTTGTATTGCATCCAACTGTTGGATGTACAACACTATTTAAAATCAAGTTACTGAAATGTATTTGTTCTTTCTCTTTCACACACACACTTCTAATTTAATTTTTACTCATTCATGAAAATCGAATTTAAGTTTTTAAAAAGCACTATTTTTTCATCCTTAAAATAAATAAATAATACAACTAATAATAATTATTAATAAGATATGCAAGTCTTAATCGATATAAATATAAATAGACAATAATAAAAAAAATAGACTCGCAGTATTCTCAAAAGGTAGAAAATGTTAAAAATATTTTTAATAATTTACTTTTTTAAAAAGCTTTGCTTTTTAACTTTTTTGTGACATACTTAAAAAAGCTCTTTAAAAGCCCAAAATTTTCTTTCTTAAACTTTAATTTTTAAAGTAAAAAAAAAGTGTATTAAAATTGTTTAAGTTACATACTTTATTTTAACCAACAAGTATTTTAATCGGCTGATTAAAATAAATGACATCCTGTTACAGAAAGTATTCAAACAATTAAAAAAACCTTCCAGAAATTTCTAATTTTCCAAAAAAGTTTTTTAAAACAAAATACACTTAAATTGATAACAGTTTATCCTAAGAATACCAAACTGTTAGCTAATTCACAATTTGTTTTCTAATGACATACTTTCCCAGAATTAGTTTACTTTTGCTTTTGCATTATTTATTATTAGTAAAATGTTGAAAATTTTCAAAATTTCAGAAATATGATTTTGTGCCGGTCGGCTAGCTTTGGGGCAGAGAGCAGGGGCGTAAGGAAAAGACGTAGGTCATTCCATGAAAACAGACCACTTGAGACAACACATTTTACTAACGAGAACAACGGTTACAACACACAATTTACATTTAGAATGAATAATCACTATATCAGAACATACGGTAGCTGTGTTAGAAAAAAAAAACGCTATTTCTTTACTTACCTTTTATTTCCATGACATTTTATCTCTAAATTTGCTAAAGTGAAAAAACGAAACTTTTGTAAGCTCCTTTAAAAGTTTTCTAAGTGAAAACGTAAGTTCGTTAGCATTTGAAAATGGCGGTGTAAACATCGTCATGTCTTTAACGCCGTAATAAAAAGTTTACATTTCTCGCCGATAGATGGCGCTGTTCCTAATTTGCATAAAATAAGAACTCTTTTTTCCCCCTATGCAAATATCCATCGTAGTCCCGCACTAACTGGCAGGTATAAAAAGGGCATCACAAGTTAACCTTTCGGTCAGACAGAGAGTGTTCTCGATCTGCTATGTTGTGTGTGTAATCAACCGATGTGATTCAAGTAGAGCCGGATCAGGGATCCGTGCTGCGGTACCCAGATGGTTCAGTATGATGTGATGTGTTTTGTGAACCAGAATAAGATCGCCGCTGGCGACTTATCTTCGAGAAAGCTTATTTTTATTTGTGCCACTAATCGGATGTTGCTTAAGTATTGTGTCTTCATCATGTGCACTATGTAAACCTACCATAATCATCTTGTTTCAATAAACTACAGAAAAAAGGTACCTAATTTGTCTTTCTTATTTTAACGCATATTCAAAACCAAAGATTTCTACTGTGCAACTCAACTTAAATGAGTTTCAACTCTGCCTAGAATCTACAAAAACTTATTTTACAGATAAAATCCAGTGACTATTCAATTTCAGCCAAAGACTTTCAATTTGTTTGTTGAATAGCTTAATTTATAATACAATATAATCAGTTAAGTAGTTTCCTTTTCACGGTTATGGGCCTTCAAGCCCAAGTTTAAATGTGTTTTGAATATGTCGAGTGTATTTATAATGTGTTTTGTTTTTAAAGTGTTTTTAACGTATACAAACAGATTTTAAGTGCCTTATAATTTTAAGAGGGCGGGCCTGTAGTGTTTTTAATCTTTTCTTGTAAATTGTGTTGTGTCCTAACTTTCCAAAATGGAAGCTTCAATTACCCAAATAGAAAAATTGTCTGCCGACAATTATGAGTCTTGGCAGGAAGACGTAAGGGTGTTGTTGATGGATAGGAATTGTTGGGAAATAGTCAGTGGTGTAGAAAAAAGACCCCCTGAAACTGACGCTAAGGAATTAAGGGATTACAAGATTAGACACGGGCGTGCTTACAGCATGATATTTTTGAACATTTCAAATGAATATAAGCCTCGTATTTCTGGCACTTATGACCCCAAAGAAGTTTGGGAAAAATTAAATAAACACTTTAAACCTGAATCTAGAGCTCGTGCTATGAGACTCACAGATGACTTTTTTTCATGTAGATTGAACGAAGGGGAGGAAATAGGCTTATTTGCAGCCAGGTTGAGGATGATAGTTAAGCAATTAAAAGACGCTAACGCTCCCCCAGCTGACTGGTATCAGTCATTTCAATTGCTAAGGTACTTACCCTCGGAGTATCAGGGAATTGTTCAAACGATTTACCGCTGGCCTGACGAAACATTTAAGTTCGATTTAGTTTTAGCCGAACTTTTGGCTGAAGAGGCCAGACTAAAGCAAAGTGTAGGGGATCAAGCTACCGTCGCAATGTCTAGTCAAGTGAAACGTGTTCCACCTAAGAATACTGTAAAGAAAGACACTAGAAAGTGCTATAGGTGTGGTAGAATCGGACATTTAATTGCTAGTTGTAGGATCCCTCCCCCCAGTAATCGTAAAAGTAACAAACGACAACCGAAGAATCATATGATAGAAGCCCACACAAGTGAGGATTTAAATGATTCTTCATGGATTTTTGATACAGGGGCTAGTGCTCATTTTTGTCGGGATAAAAGACTTTTTAAAAACTTTGAACCAATTAAAGGCCGGTCGATGTCAGTCGCCATAAACGGCATTGATTGTTCCATAGAGGGAAGGGGAACAGTCGAGTTAAAATTTCAAGGTGGTAAAGTTTTAAAAACATTAAAAAACGTCCTCTATTCCTCTAAATTAAGGAGAAATCTCCTGTCAGGTCCTGCATTGGACACTGAGGGCATTACATTTAGAGGGGGAAATAACAAAGTAGAGGTATTTTCACGTGACCGACAAAAACTATTTACAGCACACAAGAAACGTGGTCTGTACCATGTTTACCCTACAATAACTAATAAAAAGAAAGCAGAAGCTAATTTTTCTTCAAAAGGTGACAATCAGAACTTAGAACTTTGGCATAGCCGTTTTTGTCATATTAATTGTAACGCTATAATTGAAACGAGTAAGGGAAAGGTATTTGGCCTACCCGTTTTTAAATCTAAGCCGTATAAACCCTGTCATGTTTGTAAAATAGCAAAAACTAGAAGAAAGAGCTTTAAAAGTATTCCCAAGATTCGATCGAACAAACCCCTCCAACTTTTGCACATGGATGTATGTGGACCTTTACCTAACCCATCCATATCGGGACATAGATTCTTTTTAACGATAACAGATGACTACTCAAGAAAAGTCACTGTTTATCCTATGAAGCAGAAATCTGAAGTCTTCGAAAATTTTAAGAGGTACCAGAAACGTGCAGAACGGTTTTTAAACAGAAAAATTATCAATATCAGAACTGACAATGGCATGGAATTCTGCCATAATGAATTTAAGAAGTTTTTGGAGGAGGAGGGCATTAAAGCTGAAAGAACCAATGATTATACGCCGGAACAGAACGGTGTAAGTGAGAGATTTAATTACACAGCCTTGGACGCTGTAAAAGCTATGTTACACTCCAGTAAACTGGGAAATGGTTTTTGGTCGGAAGCATTGTTATGTTTCACATACACCTGGAACAGAGTATGTCACGCAAACCAATCTAAAACACCATTTGAGCTATTTTGTGGTCGCAAACCTTCTGTAAAGCATATACGAACTTTTGGATCAAAAGCGTTCGTAGGTGTACCACGTCAATTACGAAGTAAGCTCGAAATGAGGGCAAAACAAGGCATACTAGTTGGGTACGCAATGTTTACCCGTGGCTATAGAGTATGGCTACCGAGTGACAGAAAAGTCGTTGAAACAAGTAACGTAACGTTTGATGAAAATTTACCCACTCGTGAGAGCAGCGGAGTCGTGCTGGAACCCATTACAGCGGAAGAAAGTTCCGATGAAGAAAGGGAACCAGATATAGAAGATTACGAGAAACCTAGCACATCCGAAGAAAAATTTGAAATAAGTAGCGGTGAATCCGATGAGGAGGAGGGAGAAGAAACAATTCGTTTTTCTAAGTCTAAAGACCGAATAGCACCACCTAAAGATGTAGTTTGGATGAGAAAAGCCGTCCCTAGGTCAGGCGGGTCCAGAAATGATATATACTACGGTATATCAGGAAGCAATATAAGGTTACGATCCTGTAGAGAGGTCGAGGCATATTGCAAAAAACATGGACTTAAGTATGACCCTGAAAAATTTAGTTTCAAAGGTAAAGATACCTACACCGGCATTGTGAAAGACGAAACGAATTTAACCAGTTCCTGACTAGAGGATATAGTAATTCCAAACTCATATTTTCAAGCAATAGATTCTCAAGATTCAGAAGAGTGGAAGAAAGCTATGACTGCAGAAATGAATGTTATGTACGAAAGAGAAGTGTGGAAACTTGTACCCGTACCTCAAAATGTAAAAGTAATAGGTAATAGATGGGTATTCACAGTAAAACACGACTCAAATGGTAAAGTTGCACGATACAAAGCTAGACTGGTCGCTCAAGGATTCGGAAGAAAAGGTGAAAACTACGACCAAGTTTTTAGTCCAGTGGTCAATTTCTCTGTAATACGATTATTTTTCTCTTTATTAGTTGGACATTTTCATTGGTTTCATATGCAAGTAGACATAAATTCTGCATACCTATACGCCCCAGTAAAAGAAGATATTTATATGAAGCAGCCCAAAGGATTTGAAGAGGAAGGTAAAGAAAACTACGTCTGTAAGCTCAACAGAGCTATTTACGGCTTAAAGCAGAGTGGACGTGAATGGTTCAATGAAATACACGGAATTCTATGTGAGTTAAATTTTAATAAGCTAGAGTGGGCTAATTGTGTCTACATTTATGAAAATAGTTTAGTTTTACTACTGTATGTTGACGACATGGTGTTTATATCTAAAACCAAAGAAAAAATAGAGAAGGTAATTAAACTTTTAGAAGATAAAGTAGATCTAAAGAAGTTGGGTAGAACGAAGAAACTACTCGGGGTACAATTTGTTGAAGATAGGGAAGGTCTATTTATCCACCAGGAAGATTACATCAATAAAATTTATGAGCGGTTTAAGAAGTATCAGATACCATTAGTTTCATTGCCAATCGCAACTGGAATCGTAATGTCAAAGACGCAAAGTCCTAGTAACGATGCTGAGACTAAGGAAATGGAAAAACTGCCCTACTGTAATATTTTGGGATGTTTATCGTTCTTGGCTAGTAGAACCAGACCTGATATATCTTACGCTGTAAATATCCTTTCTCAATTTCAATCTAACCCCGGCCAACATCATTGGAACTAATTAGTAAAACTACTGGGATATGTAAAGTCAACATCGAAGTTAAAGTTAAAACTTTCCAACATTAATGAAATTTCAATAAACTGTTATTCTGATGCCGATTTCGCCTCAAATAGAGATGATCGTGTGTCGATGGGAGGTCACATCTTAATGTTAGACAAAACCCCAATCTCGTGGCGAACTTTTAAGCAGAAATGTGTAGCCTTGTCATCTATGGAATCTGAGTTTATTGCCCTGACAGAGGCATCAAAAGAACTGTTATGGATGTATAGAATCCTAGATGAACTAAAAGGTTTAGACATTCTTCCAGAAAATTTAAAAGTTACCTTATTTTGTGACAATCGTGCAGCTATCGACTTTTCAAATTCTCCTATAGAGAACAATCGCACCAAACACATACATGTAAAATACCATTTCTTAAGAAGCCTCGCTTTAGAAAAATTGTTTAAATTGGAATATATTAACACTAAACAAAACCCCGCAGACATTTTCACAAAACCCTTACCCAAAATCAGCCTGTCCACTTTCAATGACAAAATTTTTAGTTAAGTGTGAAAGACCTACTCCCGTTTGTGGGAACCTAGGCAATTTTGTCTCCTATAAGCCCTTCGGCTTGAGACCTTTTTTGAGGGGAAAGGGGGGAAATTTTTTGATGGAAAAAAAAAAACAAAGAAAAATGAACTTTATGTGATCGTGTTTGTCCTATTATGTCTGTCTGACATCTTTACAGTCGAGGGAGTAAAGTTCCCCACGGAGTGCGATATTCTTAGCTCTGGTCTTTCTCTGAAGTTTTCGAGCAGCCTCAAAAGCGTCTCGCGAGGTGAAACTGTAATTTGCCAGAGAATCCTGAGGTGATTGGTTAGTTCTAAGAGTAGAGTATTTTCGTCCCAATCACAGGAGATGTTAAAGTTTTATTTCAGTAAGTCCCATTTTTGCTAGTGGAAGCTCCTATATGTCCACCCTAGTCTGTAAGGTGTTGTGTCAGGCATATAATGTGTTAACCTATAACACAAACTTTTTTTTTCAATTTTTCGGGATGCATCCCAGCTCGATCTCAGTTGGATTTCAATTCGAGCTTTTTTTTCAAATTTAAATCGTATTTTTTTTTTCATTGCAATGTACTGTACTGTATTATATTGAATGAACTTTGCAAAATGTGAGTATTTTCTAAAGTGCACTGAACGTATATCAAGAGTAATTTTGAAGTATGAATATTTTTATGATTAGAAATGTGTTTATTAATGTCCTAGCATATGTGTTTATTAATGTTCTAGCATAAGTGTTTATATTTGAATGCATTTATATAGTAATTTCTAGTAAGTTGAAAATTTTTTGAAATGTGTACTAACCATGCTGGCCAGCAACAACTGTATATAGTGTTTCTACTAACCTTTAGTGAATTCTGAAGCATTTTTCCATGCATCATGTTTAACTTAATTTTTTTCGTTAAAGAGGAAAGGTTACCTCTAATTTTCGTTTACTTTGAATCTGCCAGTTTCCTAAATGTCATGGAAGGCGGGCCCTTGTTAGAAAAAAAAAACGATATTTCTTTACTTACCTTTTATTTCCATGACATTTTATCTCTAAATTTGCTAAAGTGAAAAAACGAAACTTTTGTAAGCTCCTTTAAAAGTTTTCTAAGTGAAAACGTAAGTTCGTTAGCATTTGAAAATGGCGGTGTAAACAATGTCATGTCTTTAACGCCGTAATAAAAAGTTTACATTTCTCGCCGATAGATGGCGCTGTTCCTAATTTGCATAAAATAAGAACTCTTTTTTCCCCCTATGCAAATATCCATCGTAGTCCCGCACTAACTGGCAGGTATAAAAAGGGCATCACAAGTTAACCTTTCGGTCAGACAGAGAGTGTTCTCGATCTGCTATGTTGTGTGTGTAATCAACCGATGTGATTCAAGTAGAGCCGGATCAGGGATCCGTGCTGCGGTACCCAGATGGTTCAGTATGATGTGATGTGTTTTGTGAACCAGAATAAGATCGCCGCTGGCAACTTATCTTCGAGAAAGCTTATTTTTATTTGTGCCACTAATCGGATGTTGCTTAAGTATTGTGTCTTCATCATGTGCACTATGTAAACCTACCATAATCATCTTGTTTCAATAAACTACAGAAAAAAGGTACCTAATTTGTCTTTCTTATTTAAACGCATATTCAAAACCAAAGATTTCTACTGTGCAACTCAACTTAAATGAGTTTCAACTCTGCCTAGAATCTACAAAAACTTATTTTACAGATAAAATCCAGTGACTATTCAATTTCAGCCAAAGACTTTCAATTTGTTTGTTGAATAGCTTAATTTATAATACAGTATAATCAGTTAAGTAGTTTCCTTTTCAAGCTGCTACGCGCGAAGACGCGAGCGAGGAGAGAGATGAACGAACGTTCTCTATGGTTTTCTTCAACCACCGGTAGGGGGAGCGTCGCATGGAAAAGATGATATAGGAGGCGCGCTACAATTTGAATATTTTGAACAACAAATCTTGTCAATAGTCTGAATTAAAAAAATCTGAAATTACCCCACTTTTTATAAGCAAAAAAGGGGCATAATAAGAGAGAAGGCATCGGTGTCCACCAAGGCAGCACGATAAAAACAGATGCGCGGCCAGCAGAATGCTGACATTTGGCAGAAAACGAAATGACCGCATAGAGTACAAATTACACCAGTAAAGCAAAATGTCACTATTATGCCTACTTTTGTCAAAAACATAATATATTACAAGTACTACATTCACAAAATGTCGCAAATCGCTCGATTTTCAGATCAATAATTGGAAATCCCACGTAATTTCATAATCGCAAAACGTAGTTTTGCTAAGATACTTTCTATATCATCCGTAATTATATATGGTTGGTAAATATCTGTAATAATTATAAATAATGCATAATAAGAAAGCCAATTAAATTGAGTAAATCGTTCAGAAAATAAAAGAAAGGAAGAAAAGAAACTTGCAAGTGTGCAAAACAATTGAAAACATAGAGAAGAGCAATAACAATACATCTGGCGACAAACTCTAGAATAATAATTGTTAATTTTTTGCAACTAGGCATTTATCAAACGTAATTACCAATATTTGAGGAAATTAAATATTTAAATGACTAAAAAATTTTGAATTTCCCAACCGTATTTTCTACCCTCAACTCCAAAAAAAATATATATATATATATATATATATATATATATGCTAGAGGGAGCACTTTTTAGAGTACTCAGTTCATGCAAATGAAAAAAGACAATTAAAAATGCAATTACAATATTTCGATCCCAAAAAAATAGAACATTTGAAAAGGCATTTTAATTAGAAATATCAGCGAGAAAGGTCTGATTTCATAAAAGGTAATTTTGTAGCTGGACCGTTTGGAATCAATCCTGTTTTTATGATAGGGTTAATGTAATGAATCATATTTCTGTGAGGGGGCCGTTTTATTAAACGTATTTTTGAGATGTACTGCAAAACGAACCCAAAATGGTGTATGGAAAGTAAAAAATAGTGATTCTTGGCAAATAATAATACAAATGTGAAACCAGGAGGGCTTAGAAATGTGTAAAAGCTGGACTCTGCCATTCCATTTTGCTACGCAAGATCTCTGTGGGCGGACTCTGCTGTGCTGTGTTTAAAGACGTCATCATGGAGTGGAGACGGGAGGCAGCGCAATGAGCTGCGACATGATGTGTCCGAAATTTGCGGACAATAGGAAAAAAAAAAAAAAATTGGCGGACAATAATTTTTTTTTTTTTTTTTAAATAAGTCGACAAAAACTGTCCGCAAGCAGATTTCTATGTCCCCAATGTTGTTGCCGTGTTTCTGCTACGGGGGTCCTGCATACATTTCAACATAGAAAACATTGCTTGCATTTATTCATTCTGAGGAAACTATCTAGTTTTATTTTAAAGATATAATTTTAGCATTTTTAAAAGTTGTTCAAAAAGAAAGTAAGAAAATCTGAAACACTTCCAGAATAATACGCCTTTAAATATGCATTAAAATGCTATATATTAAAAGCGTATCATAATCCATGCGCCTTCCCTATTTTCTTTCCTTATTCCATTAAGTTGGAAAGTGTATCATTATTCATGAGTGTGCTGTATTTTTCTCTTGTTCCATAAAACACATCTTTGGCATCAAAATCTATCTACAAATCGCCTACTAAAACTGTTTTACAATCTTCGCCAAGCATATTCCAAATGTACTTCACTGTTTTTAAATACTATTTAGAACGTGCATCATCATAATCCATGAGTGTGCCGTGTTTGTCATTTTTGGGTTAATTTCTACTTTAACACCCCTGACTCTTGCCAAAGTGGCAATAATTAAACATATGCAGTTACCACGATGATTTTTTTGTATTTTTTGGCAACTGTAATTTAGATTTAAAATGACGATTGGGAACAAAATGTAAGTACACCATTCCATTGCGTATTTATTAATTTTGAGTTTCCAATTAATGTAGTTTTAATAATTAGGTGTCTTCAAATTCCCTAACTGGTGCATTTATCCCTAATATTTGTTCACTATAGTTTTCATCTAATTCTTTTGGGAGTGCTGAAACTTCTGCATAACTCCTAGAGATCCATGACTGCAAGTCTTGCCAAAGTGCAGCGATTTTTTAGGTTGTCAAGAATGGGGTCATTAAAATAGGAATTAATTCTTTCTTGTTCCATAAAGCACCTCCTTAGAATCGAAATCCATCTTAAAATCGCCTACTAAAACTGTTTTACAATCTTTGCATGCATATTCCAGCTGTACTTCACCATTTTAAATACTATTTGGAATAGGCATCATAATCCATGAGTGTGTCGTGTCGTGTTTGTCTTTCTTGTTCTGTAAAACACATATTTGGAATTGAAATCTATATTAAAATTGCCTACTAACACTGATTTACAGTCTTCAGATGGCATATTTTAACTATACTTTCCTAGTTTCTAGACAAGATTGGAAGATATTACCAAGTTCGGTTTCAAAGTTTTTTTTTTTCAGCAAACTTGGCAATCAGTAATCGAAAATTGCAAACTGTGTGCGACTTTCAAGATTTCAATCTCCCCCCCCCCCCCATGCCACTTCTGCTTATCTGGCAAACACATTTCAAAAGATCTTCACCGTGGCAATTCATCTCTACAAAACCTGTCTACAAATCATGTCGACAAGGTTGCATAGACAAAAATCTTGGATTGAACAAAATAGCACCCTAGTACTAAAAGAAAACAGGCAAGGCTTAGTTAGAGCTGTTTATAGGGGTACAAAATTGTTAAAAAAGCCAGGAAATGAACGAGCTTAGAAACAATACTATAAATAGTGTTTTTTAAAACCTCTCTTGATTTCAGACAGGGATGGATATATATGTATCAATAAAGGTTGTAATATAATTATTTTTTCTTTTCCTTTGAAATTTAATTTTTAGTTGAAGCCAATCAAAATTCTTTCGTTGGAAAAAAAAAAAAAAACTTTAAAAAAAGTTAAAAGTGAAATTAGTGTAATACACTTCTTTCAGGTCTGATTTTTACAAGGACAAAAGTGGTATGTGCCCAGGAATCCTTGAATTTCGACAAAGAATCTGCATAAGACAAGCAAATTTGAGGTGGTTGTAGCATAAACAGATTTTTCTATAAAAGGGGAATTTCATCAGAAACACTTTGTTACTTTGAAAAGAATCTTGATTTTAACTGGTTTGCTGTTATCATTGCTAAGATGCAACATTTTCTGCACCCAGCAAAGTAACACTGATTAAAAAAAAAAAAAAAAAAAAAAAAAAAAATCTGGAATCTTCTCCATTGCATCTTTCCATTCATGAGAGCGGACATGTTAAACATGGGTTCAAAAGAGGGTTAATCCCCCTCCCCATCATCTTGACTAAATTTTAGGTTTTATGTGCTAAAGGGAAGTTTCCATATCATCCCCCCCTTTGAATGCTGTACTCAGGCAGGGCAGGTTTACAAGAAAATATTCGTAGGTGAAAAAAAGGGTTTGCTTCTGCCATCTCTATTGTTTTTAGCTTGCTGACGGAGATGGACCACCCCTTCCACCTTCCTCCCTTTCTACGCTACTGCTGCAGATATATCAAAGGGGGAGGAATTGGGTGTGATCCTGATTAGGGATGCACGTGAGATGAAAAATCAGGATGTGCCATCCCTCAAAATCCCTACATCATAATGAAAAATGGGCCTGTCTCGTCTCGCATACATCTCTAGTCAATCCCCTACCTCCCCACCTCCAGACTTTTAGGGTACCCACAAATGTTTTGTAAAGTTGGCACCTTTGGACCCTGAAATTTTTCATCAAGATAATTAGAAAAATCCTATATTTAGGCCTTAAATTCAGCATGAGTCAGGTTTTAATGTGCAATGATTAGTCAAAAGATACTGCGCTATATTCAGGACAATAATACTTTATTCATGTAGCTTTGTAGGACACTGTCTCGCAATGCATGGAACATGCTTCCAGAAGCATTTGTGCTTGCAAGAATTTCTCAATTAGAATTGGAAAAAAAGTGAAAATAAAAAAATTAATATGGAGGAATACCTTGAGATTTTAAAGTTCTTTTTGGGTGTAACATGAATATAAAACAGTTTTTGTCAAAACTTGTAAATGATAATAGTAATAATAAAAAATAAATAAATAAATAAATAAAATTAAAAAAAATCATTGGACATTTTACTGGCTTAATTTAAATCTTTCTTTTATAATGGTTCAATGTTTATGTTTTTAATTCATTCATAGAAAAGTTTTTGAAGCAAAATCTGCAAAACAATTTTTTTTTTTTTTTTCAATAGCCAATTAAGTGGGATAAACTGGAAGAGTCATTGTCAGTTGACATGAATGTTGAAGTTGTTTCCTGGGCAAAACCTGGCACTACTGCTGGTTTACTGAAGTTAGCAGAATTTTGTAAAAACAGGCTGAAGCACTTTAGTGACAACCGCAATGATCCAACAAAAGATAATTGTAGCAACCTGTCACCATGGTTTCATTTTGGTATGCTTGAATTGAAATTTATTTAGATACAAGTCTATTTTTCATTTAATAGTTTAGATGAAGAATATATATATATATATATATATATATATATATATATATATACTTCATTATATAATCAACTTGATTGTAATTTCTTTAAAAGCTTGCTGTTTACAATTTGTTAATTTTTATGTAAAGCTAAGAAACTTAATGCACTAATTCTTTTTAGTAAAATTTTAAGGATAACTATTTTTGAAAACTTTAACTTGGTCTAATAATTTTTGCAAGGCAAACAAAAATTTATAATATATTCTATATGTAAATGAACAAGAAGTTCTGAAATCAGCAATACATTCTGACTTTTTCTGTCAAACATGTGAGCCGGGTGTCCACCAGTGACTAAAATGGTGACTTTCACTACTAATTTAAAGATAAGGTGACTTAGGTGACTTTTTTTGAATAAAAAACATCATTTTCATACTATTTTCAAGTTTTTGGATACTTGTACCTATACTAGGGACTAATTTGAAAATCAGATTTCGGTTTTCGTCAATTCCCTTTCCTTATCTAAATTTGGTCGTTCATCAAACATTCTGATCTGCTTTTTTTAAATCGCACCATAAAAAATTAATGTACTGTGATATAACACATGGAGTTTTTAAATTTATTATTTTATAAATTCCTTTTTAAATGAAGCTAAATGACATGTGTATTCCTTAACTGCAAAATCATTCAAAAATGCTACTATTTTGGCAACTAAAATTAAGGCAATGGCTACTTAACGGATTACTTTTTTTATGTCAGTGAGGCTACTAATGATACTATTCTTGCCTCCTTAGTTTGGTGGACACCAGGGTTGGCATGTTTTTGCCATAGGTGGTAAAAACCGTCCCCGCCTAAATTGGTTTTTGCCATCCAAAGTGGCAAAAATACAATTCCCCGTACCTTTTTTTTCCTCCTTTCCTTTTTTTTCAGGTAAACTAAAATATCATATAAAACAAATTTTAGTCAAAAAGTAATGATATTGGTATTTAAATTATAATTGAGTACTAAGTTTAAGCATTATAATAATAGAAATATGCAATTTATGTGTGTGTGTGTGAAATAACTTAACACCGCACTTACTTAATATGGTGCTGATGAAGTTAACTGGTATGACCTGCATCATGAACTAATAAACTATATATGCATAAAAACTGGAGACTTTCTGAACCAACTGTTGCGGTGCACCCCTGATCTTTTAAAATCGGGAGGCTGCATTTCCTCTGTTTAATTCTATTCTGCTTTTGTTTGTGTTTTCTTCTGTTTGTTTGTTCTGCCGCTGGCTATTGTGTGTCGCCAGCGGTATAGTTTGTAGTTTCTTTTTTTTTTTTTTTTTTTTTTTTTTAATAAATGTAGCTTCGGGGGCTCGTGATGGTTTTGGGGGCCGGGCCCGTCAGGCTGTGGCTCGATCGGGTTTTGTAGCTGGAGTTCTTTGGCCTGTGTTGCTGTGCCAGGCGGGTTGAACTGCTTCCTCGGAGGGATTTCTTGCCGTAAACACCTTGGGTTGGCCCCTCCGGTGGGTTTCTAACCTTTCTAACACCGCACTTAAGGTCACCGCAACAATTTCAGCAATATCTGAAACGGCTGGCTCTGTTCGAGTGTCTATTTTTGACACTCTATATCTTACAAAATTATAAAATTTCATTACCTCTTTATAAGTAGGTAACATATTACTTTTCAGCTCTTTACATCGCCAAAAATACAACAACTAGAAGATTTTCTTGTTTTCTCCATATTTCACTCTAAAACAAACTGCAAACAAAACTAAATACAATGGAACTGAGAAGAGTAATATGCTGGAAGTCACTGTCTAAGCCAATCAGTATGGTGTATGCACTTGTGTAGGCACATGGACAGAGAGCTGTTGAATACACCTTCTTCCCCACACACATATAGGATTGCAAAAACTGGTAACTGGTTTGTTGGCTACTTACTTGGCTGTTGTTCATTTGCTCTGGCGCTGTTAAGATCCAGAAAGGAGAAATTTCGATAATTTAAATCAAATGCATGGGTAGATAGACTCATAAAATAGAATAAATAAAAAATATTTTAGGATACGCTTTTTGAAAGGTTGGATCGCATTTTTTTAGCTATTAAAAAAAAATTTGCAAAATTTAATTTTTCGCTCCACCTTAATACACGTCAGGAAAAACTAGTCAAAATGAATTATCCATTTTTCCTAATGCCATAGTAAAAATGTAACAAATATACATATTAGTCCTTTGAGCATTTGGAAATGGGCAAATAATGTAAAGTTGTTTTCACGATAAAATTTTTGTGCAGCTTTAAAATATTAAATAAATGAAACTTTACTATGAAGATTTGTAATTATTAAAAATTAAACTCCTAAATCATATGTATATAGACAAACAAGCTTTAATATAAAAATATATTTTGTGATATGTGTGTGTTATAAATAATTTAAATTACAGATACATTTCTATGAAAACTGGAATGGACGGGATTTTACATCACAGGTGCTTGGATGATTAATTATATGTTAATACAATGATTAATAGCTAAGGTATACTAAACTTATACCAGCAAACAATTTCTTAAACATATCTATCTTTAAAAACAGTTAGGTTTACTATCCTAAAACTTACAGTTAAAACATTTTATCTGTCTTGCTTTTGTGAATGACGAACTTGATTATCTGAGAAAATCTCAATTGATCGCGTATTTTAATTAATTTTCTTTAGAGCAATGACTTAAAATGGGATTATTGTTTCTTAGTTATTGAAATATTTTACAATTAATTGTTTATAAACAAACCCAATTATCTCATAGGAATGATATGTATTTTAAGTTATCCTTTTAAGAATTTTAATTATTCTTTTAAACAACTTTGTATCCTGTTTTCTTAGGTCAAATTTCAGTACAAAGAGCAATTTTGGTTGTTACAAAATATAAAAGCAAATACAGTGCATCAGTGGATGCGTTTGTGGAAGAAGCACTTGTTCGCAGAGAGCTAGCTGATAATTTTTGTTATTACAATCCTAAATATGACCAAGTAGATGGTTCGTATATTGTTTCTTTTTTAAAAGCCTCTTTCTGCCATTCATATCTTTTTACAAATTCTGTTTTGCAGAGCCCATTTCATAAAAGTCTCATTCCGAATACAAGTATAATTTTGATTGATTTAAAAAATTAAAAATTCTTAATGCAGATCTCTATTATCAGTTAAAGATGTAATATATATATTTTTTTAGCATGCGGAAATGTATTGTAATGGGCTTGCAACATTAGTGTATTTATATACTAGCCACCTCCAGCTACCAGCTGTCTGCCGATAGCTGGTTCGCACGACCAAAATGTGCAACCTACGGCACATGGGCCATTTTGTGACCAGCCTATGCAACCTAC
Organism: Cheiracanthium punctorium; assembly: GCA_038373885.1. Lineage (NCBI taxonomy): Eukaryota > Metazoa > Arthropoda > Arachnida > Araneae > Cheiracanthiidae > Cheiracanthium > Cheiracanthium punctorium. The sequence goes on along the minus strand of JAWZYV010010542.1, from coordinate 218,114 downwards.
AGTCTGTTTCGTGACCGAAATGTGCAAGCTATGGCACACGGGCCACATTGTGACTGGCCTGTGCAACTACGGGACAATGATTAATAGCTAAGGTATACTAAACTTATACCAGCAAACAATTTCTTAAACATATCTATCTTTAGAAACAATTAAAAGGTGTACTGTCCTAAAACTTAAAACGTTTTATTTGTCTTGCTTTTGTGAATGGCACACTTGATTATCTGAGAAAATCTCAATTGATCGCGTATTTTAATAAATTTTCTTTAGAGCAATAACTAGTTAATGAAATATTTTACAATTAATTGTTTATAAACAAACCCAATTATCTCATAGGAGTGATATATATTGTGAGTTATCCTCTTAAAAATTTTAATTATTCTTTTAAACAACTTTGTATCCTGTTTTCTTAGGTCAAATTTACAGATTACGGTGAGCGGATGCTTTCGGTGACCGGCTGGTCCACCAATGGGCCATTTTGCATCTGGCCTGTGCAACATACGGTCCACTTTTACATGTTATGGTGAGCGGCTGCCTTCGGCAACCTCTTGGTCCGTTTCATGACCAAAATGTGCAATCAACGGGCCGATTTTCCTCTCTACGATGAGCTTTAGAACATTTTGTACCAACTCCAAACCCAGATTAGATCGATAGCGGCAGTTTTTGCCAAGGGTGTTAATTTCTACTACAGACCGAATCGTTCATTTCTACCTCATTCAGGAGCCGGACTCCCGAACAGTTCATTTCTATCTCATTGAGGAGCTGATTGATGACAGCACTACCGATCATAAGCAGGGCTTCTTCATTTCGAAACATATACCAAGCAGAAGACCCCAAGGCTTAGTTTTACCACCACCAGAGGTAATGTTTTGTATAGGAACTTGGAGGACATTGCAACCACAACGTATTTAATGCATCCCAGTTGCCATTAGCAAGCATGGCGGTCTTTGGTTGGTCCCAGGATCAAACTCACAGTCCTTTTCTGCTGTAAGATCGATGCCTCTCCCAACTGGGCTACCGCTGCCCAAATCCAGTGTTAATCAAAAAGATGTGAAAGAATTTGAAGATAAAAACCGCAAAGCACTCGGGACTAAAGTGGTTTTTGTTATTACAATCCTAAATATGACCAAGTAGATGGTTCGTATATTGTTTCTTTTTTAAAAGCCTCTTTCTGCCATTCATATCTTTTTACAAGAGCACGCCGACCTAAAATCTGCATAGCCTATCTGATGTAAACAGTGAACTTCACAGTCAGAAGTTTGTTTGTGCTGGTTGACGAAGCACTAAAACTGAGTGTCAAAACATGAGAGCATATGGAAGAATGAGGTGATTGCAATAAGAATTGATAAATTCTTAGGATTTTTCAATGTCCGGGTTGGTTTTTCGGGTAAGTTGTGAAGTAAAGTCAGAAAACTAGTGAGCACACGGCAGCTAGTCGTATCTTTTGCAGTCCAGTTTTATCTGTTTACCCAATGAGATAATTGTTTGAAAAATATTTTAAGTTTTCTTTTTCTTTTTAATTGGAGTTGCAATTTTATTTGCGGTATTGAAATGATGAGCTCCAAATGCTCGCAAGATTTCCCTCCAGATCGTCCTGAAAAGCAGAAACATGCTGCTTTGACCATAATGCAAAAGGTTGAAATATTTAAAAAATTGGATGATGGTGCAATTCCCAGATTCATCACCAGCAATTACGGTATTGCAACATGAACTGTTTATGATATTCATAAAAAAAGAGAAAAGATTTTGAGTTCTACCAGAAAAGGGACACCAATACTGGTATCCAGAACCGGAAATCACTTGAAGAATTTCCAGTTCACATGAGAAAAACCGGCATGCTAAATCTAAAGATTTAGATGCCATTATTTACTAGTGGTTTAAACAATGGCAAAGTAATGGTATACCTATTTCAGGTCCTCCTCTTAAAGCCAAAGCAAAGGAATTCTACACAAATTTGAAGGTGGAGGACAACCTTCCTGTTTTGCAGGAAGACTTCCTGATTTTGAACTTTTCTTGTGTCTTCCTGCAGGAAAATTAAATCTTCCCTTTTTTTTACTTTCCTGCCATTTTCCCCTTACATACTGCTAAATTTTAGAAAACTACAAATGGGATTTTTTAAAAAGATTTCAATTAATTTCACATTTTGAACACAGTCTTTCTGAACTGTCACAGCTGTCCTTGTCTTGCCCCTAGGTTGGGGCTTTTAAGAGAAAGAGCTCTTTCTATTTTTACATCCACTCCCCCGATTCACTCATTTGTCAGAACCAGTGGTGGGAAAAACTACCTTTTTTTTTTTTGTAGCGAACTACAGCTACAACTACTTTTTGAAAAATGTAGTTAACTACAACTACAACTATTTTTTGACAAATGTAGTTAGTTACACTACTTTGAAATGTAGTCACTACTTCACTACTTTTAGGAGACAAATTTTGCTGAAAGATTCAGTTTGCATTACATTCGTAGTTAAAGATATTGATATCCTAATTAGAGAAAACTATTGTTGCGGATTATACTTAGAGCCTTGGATATTAGGCATCTTAATATGGTAGATATTTAAATTATACTTATTAAATACAAAAATGTGTGGTTTTATATTGTGTTTATTATTAACAAATGTGTATCATTACATTACTCCTAGCTAGAAAGAATAAAAAAGGGGTGTAAAACTGGTGACCCCTGAAAATTGCATAAGTGCATGTTTGGAAAAAACATCTCAACAATTTTAGTAAAAGCACTGGTTGAAAACCAAATACAGAATGTTATAATTTACACCGATTAGTGCAGGTTTGTAACTGAACTTTTAACATTTGTTCTCAGGTTGTATTATGCTACTAAAAAGCTTTTTTGTTCGCCAAATAATTTTGTCATAGTATTAGTTAGATTTATGTTATTATCTAATGAAAAAAGCAGTTTTAATTTTCCATTAATTTACCTTGCCTTTGAATAAAACATAATGTAAGTTAAAATATGTTTGGGAAACATTATCATGTTCTTTGTTAATGTGTATAGATTTATTTCTATTTATTCTAAAATGCACCTCTTTATAATTTAGGAGCATATGATTGGGCAAAGAAAACTTTAAAAGATCATGCTAAGGATAAGAGAGAATATCTGTATTCTAAAGAAGAATTTGAGAATGCTAAAACTCACGATCTTTTGTGGAATGCTGCTCAGGTGATTTTTCCCTCCCCTCTAAAATCTGATTACTATTCCCAATTTCATAAGAAAAGTTCCCATGGAGGGAACAGTACCAGAGTGAAAACAGCAATAAGCATGCTTCTAAAAGTGACAGATGATTATTTTGTGCAGCAGATGGCATTGTTTAATTAAACTGCTCCTATTTTGAACAGAGAACAGCTGATTTCATTTGTCTTTAATAATTATATACAATTTTTTTAGAGAAAGAAAAAAGATACAATTTCAATACTAGAAACTTAGTAGATATCTTTTTAGAGCTATAAGTGTGTCCCAAAAAAGATTGTAATGCGCTTTTATTCTTGAACTATTAGAGATAAGTGGGTAGTGTAAATTGAAAAAATGTTCAAAAAAAAAGGTTGGAAATAAGACTCCGTTAAGAAAAAATTTGTCTAGTTAATTTTCAAAAAGTTACACTTTTTAAATTTGCATATGACCCCCATAGAAAAACATTCCCTATTAGTAAAATGTGCCCCATACGCTAATGAGGTGAAGTACCAAATTTGAGCCTTTCATCTTGCAATGTCGCAGAGATATCTTAGAAAGATGATCGGGGACTATACATAATTTTGAATATAAACATTTATTGCTAGAGTGCAAAAAAGATTTTCTTTAGTGATATCTGTATGACTCCTGAAATGTGATCATTTGACATGATTCCCCCCAGTCAGATATTTTTCTGCTTTGTTTTCTTGGTTTATGAAATGTGATGTGTAAATGTATTTTTTATATATAGATATGTTGATATTGATTTTAAAATAAATAAATCATTTAAAAATTATCAACAAGCAGCTATAAAGAACATAAATATTACATAATTAAAAGTGGCCTTTTGTTTAGTAATAAAGTATACTTTTCAATTTAACATAATTAGGTAAAAAGTAGCAAAATTTGTATAGTAATTTTGATAATCTTGTCATTTGAGAAATTTTAAATACTTACGCTGTGTGCACGTGGGGATAGGTTGTTCTATATGTATATATATTTTTGCGATTTTAATTGGTTCTATTTTTTGGGGGGGGGGCCCAAACCGGTCACGAGCCACCACTGGAGGCAGCCAATGTTATCCTCATGAAGGGACAGATGAATTAATGCCAAACCAGGACCCAAAGCGTGATAGAATGTTTTTTTTAGACACTACACCATCCAATTGTCAACTGTGTAATGTAGTGTGCAGTAAAATTGATTTAAAAAATATAAAAGTTTAAAAAAGAGTATTTTAAATAAGTGGGTGTGGGTGCACATTTATATCAGAGAAACGTAGCCAGGGATGGCCCAAATTTTTGTATTTGTAGAAAAAGAAAAATAATAATCAAATATTACTGTGAAATAAATTGCCTTTTACACTTTTTGAATTTCCTCAAAAAAAAAAAAAAATTCTGGATACATGTACATATACTATATTATATTGCAGAACAAACAAAAAATAGCTTTTCACAACTCCAATGTTATGTAGTTCTTTCCCTTTCTTGGGGAGCTGGAAAGCCATACCACCTGTCCAATATGTCCTGAGGCCTCTAAATTTCAATGACAAATCTAGACATGAAAATTTCAGAGCAGCAGTGAATGTAGATTATTAAAATAAATAATAAATAACTTTTTTATTTTCATAGGTTAGGAAAAATTTTCAATCAGATATAATCTGCTTCCATTGCCGACAACACAATGGTTGAGATTTGGCTTCTTAGTATTGCCTTTTGGAGTGGCCTTTCAATGCCTGAAACTCAGCATTGCATGAAAACATGCCAAGAAGCAACTTTTGATACAAAAGGCAACCTCTTCGATTGTATCTTTTCATTAATAGGAGTGAACAGGTTAAATCTGTTTTTAAGAGGGATCTTTAAACTCTATTACCTCTTCATTTGCACATTCCATTGAAGATGGGAGCCCTGGCTTTATGTTAGTAGTGCAATGCCTTTATCACTGGGATACCGTGGTCCTGTACAGTAAGAGTTATGGGAAGGGATTGACAAATGTTGTAAAATTTTAGGAGCCTACAAAAATTTTTAGGAGCTACATATATATCAAATTATATTAATGAAGGAAAATGTTGGTCGCTAAGGAACACTAACATAAAGCCAGGGCAACTGTTTTTTTTTTTTTTTTTTAAGCTGTGGTTATGGGTTAGAATTTTGAATTAGTATAACAATGCAAACATCTATCATTGCAATGACACAGTGGTGAAAATTCCCATTTTTTCCCTTAGCATTATTTCTTGTTTGTGCAAACACACCAATGGACCCCAGCAAAGAATTTAAGTATAAATTTGTGGAAAGAATGCATGTTACAAAAGAAGAGTCTTCGTTTTGTGTCAGCACTAAAATGAGAAGTAATGCAGAGTACTTTTTTAGTAGTAAATCATTTTTGCGTTTTTCTTATGTAAATTTCTATGTTGCAGTCAATGCATAACTACTTTGTGCATGTCATCCAAATTTGGTGTTTCTTCATTCATTCATTTGCAAATTAGATGCAAAAATCCAGTTGTCCCTTAACTTTTGGAGGCCAGTGTACTTAAGAAAGAAAAGTGATTGTTCAAAATTTTATGTCCGTGAACAGGTTGACAGTTGAATTATTGAATTAAAGATGTATGTTTTATTCTCCCACAGCCTACATTTTGCGGTGGCACTGCTAGAGCTACAACATTATCTTTTCCTGTTGAGTTAATTGACTATAATGCCCACTAATTATATAAAAATTCTATTTTTTCCCTATGTCTTGTCTTGCAGTTTCAAATTAATATTAATCTGTTTCAAGTATTTTTCCATTTTTGTATCCCATTTACTGTTACTAATAAGTTCCACAATGATTATTTCTTGAACAAACAAAGTACCCCCATCCTTGTATCAGTCTATTCTATCATGGGGTACATTGGTACAAAAATGATTATTTCCTAAACTACATGTTACTGATAGTAATTACTATAGTAAATTTTTTTCTACATAATTCATCACATTGCAAGATTAGAAAACATGCTTTAATTACAATTTTAAATTTTTGAAAAGTATGGATGCTCATCATAAAAAAAGACTATTTTCTGCAATATGTACCAATATGCCCAGTCTCCCCTTATATGCTTATTATGGCTGTATGGTATTTCAGCCTTAATATGTTCATTATGGTCCAAATAACTGTAGTCCAATTCGCCTTAAAAGATGATCACAATATGAAAAATCTGGAGTGACTTCACTCGACTTTCCGAACATTCACGATTAAGATCATTACCAAATATTTAAATAAATTTTAATCAATGAATACTTCAAACAATATACCAAATCGAAGCTCAATCGAATGTGCTGTTTAAATGCTAGCACACTTTCAAGAATCCCCCTCCCATAGGCTATAATGTAAAAGAAATCTTTGTCGTAGCCCTGTAGAAAAACTATACACATCAAAATCAATACCGTCTAACGATGGTGGTTTATAACATGTATACCCAATTCGAGCTCAATCGAATGTACCGTTTAAACGCTAGTGCACTTTCAAGAATTTCCCTCATAGGCCATAATGTAAATGAAATCTTTGTCGTAGCCCTGCAGAAAAACTATAACTCCTATGTACACAAAAATCAATACCAGTCTTGCAACAGTGGTTTATAACATATATACCCAATTTGAGCTCAATCTAATACTCCGTTTAGGAGCTATCGTGTTCACTCACATATACACACACACACATACATACATACATCTCGTAAAAATAGCATAAATGAATTCAGAAGACCTCAAAACGTGTAAATACACCAAAATCTCAAAGTTGAATTTTTTCATGATTACAATACTTTCCTTACATGGTACATGTTTGGAAAGTAATAATGTAATACCATATAAAGTGGATTATGTGACTTTTGCATCTGCATCCTTTATATTTACAAATTAGATTTTTTTTTTTTTTTTAAGGGATTCTAAAGTTTGTAAAAGAAATTATTGTACAAAGAAAGGACATGCGAATGAAATAGCACCATTTCTGAGGGCGAACACCCATTTATTGGAATTTAATGCATTTCCACTCCAATGAATTCTACTCGTAGTTAGTTTTTAACATGCACTGTTTATGTTTCTGTATATCACAGATGCAATAGTGGTTGGGAGGGGGGAAATTTGGTTGAAATAAGAAGTAAAATAGAAAGGATAAAACCTTTTTAATACAAAATTTATAGTTAATTGTGCACAAGGAATTGTATGCAATTGTGTATTAGCACTAGTGGCCAAGGCCCCCACCCTTGTTACAGTTGCTTTTCATATGAGGCATTCTTCCCCTAATGAGGCTGATTCGTAGAAAAGGAATAATTTCCACAGACTAAAATCCAAAGACTGGACAGAATGTTACCGAACTACATTGCTTTTGGCTCTTGCATGTTCCTTGGAACATAAAAATTTAAACTTCACGCTATTTTTGCTTTACTCTCTATTTATTTATTTTTTAGTTAGCATTTTTAAATCTAGTAATTCTTTTATCACACATGTGGCCATGATAAGTTAATCTAGTAGATTTTGAGAATGTGTTTAACTACGATGTAAGGTTTATTTTAATTGTTATAAGTGTATTATTTGTAAAGGAAAAGGAAATTAAGCAAACGTTAAAAAATTCTGTTATTATTCTTATATTTGAGTACTTTTGTTATCCTGCTGCAGCAGGATACTGGCATTGGATACCACAGAACCAATACCACAGGATATTGGCACATGGATGCCATGCATGGCATCCTTGTGCCAATTTGTTTTAAATTTCAGGCAACAGAACCTGGGAGAAAATAATTTCTTTATAAAGAAATTAAATACATTAAAATGATCTGGCCCCTTGCCACTAATTAAATTATTTTTAGTAGGAAAATATTTTTTAATTGTACCTTAATAGCTTTATTTTTGTTAACTTTAAAATTTGGTAGTCAGTTTCGATTATATAGATAATTACAAATTTTGCTATAAAACAAGATAATATAAAGAGTGTCCAGTGCTAATGGTGCCCAATGGCTATTTCCTAAACCGTTAGTCAGAGACGCATAGTTCCGATTGAAAAATGCTTTAAATTACATAATCTATTATATCAGAAAAGTCAATAAATCAATTCCTATAAAAATTACGGAATTTAAATTTTTATACGGTCCTCTGGTCCTATCAGTTTTAGTTAGAAAAATTTTCTTTATACAATTTGATGCAAAAAAAAAAAAAAAAATTGCCCTTCTACGACCAAAATTCACCAAGTAATGAAGCAGCAAATATTTTGACTTAGGCCACTTTTCCTCATTCAAAAATGTCCCATTACGGTAAACCCCTAAGTAGGGATGCACCAAATATTCGGTTGGTATTCCGTATACTGCCTATTCGGCAGACAAACCGAATATTCGGTTCAGTCGAATACTTAAATATTCGGCAACTGAATAGTAAAATATAAGTATTCATCAATCGGTAAACAAATACATATTTTTTATATCATGAATGAAAGATATAGTTCAGTACCATAGTACTAAATTGATTCAAGTTGTTACTTACTAATGTCGCATGTTAATACGCGTTAGAAACCTTTAGAAAGTCTTCCTACCAAGGCACCCCCATCCTTGTCAGATAGCATTCCACAATCACACAAAAAACTAATATCACAATGAAATTAGTTTTAATGTAAGAGAAAACACTCAGATGTTAAATTTGAATTTTGTTGCTTTTCAACTTTTCTTAAATCTTATGACACATTACATTAACCTTGCTATTACTAATGAATTTAAATTTGATACAGTAACCAGGGGAAAAAAACGCATTAAGTGTTCATAAATTTGTTAAGTTAATTAATGGCTAATTTTTTAATGAAATATGCAGGTAAAAAAATTACCAGCATTTCACTAATATTTAAAAAAGTTATTAATAATATATAAAGGAAACACACTTGGATATTAAATTTTGCAGCATTTTAATTTTTGAAGTTTTATACCATATGAAATATTGTTTAAGAAAAAAACTAATTACATTAATCATTGCAATCAAAGTTTAATAATGGTTTAATAAATTTTAACCAAGTATTCGGTATTCGGCCAAACATTCGGTTAGAATTTTAACAGAATATTCGGTATTCGTTATTTGGCAAAATATGGTGTTCGGTGCATCCCTACCCCTAAGGGACCATATAAATATTGAAATTTTAATTTAGAGGTTTCAGTTTCATTTTCTGGCACAGAAGCAAAATTAATTTTTGAATACTAATTCTTAAGCAGAAGGTTATAGTCAAGCTCTATCTATTTCGGGTCAGACTTACTAAATCGTATAAGTGTAGCATACCATGAAATTTTTGCTTTAAGATGTAACATAAATGTATCCATTGTTTCAGCACAACTTATTTGTAATTAGACTAGGGGCCAAGGCCCCCAGACTCGCTACGCTCGCTTTTCGTATGAGGCATTCGGCCCCTAATAAGGCTTATTCGTAAAAAAGACATAATTTCAACAGACAAAACCTGAAGATTGTCTCAGATAGAATGTTACTGAGCTACACATTGCTTGGTTCTTGCATGTTCATTGGTACATAAAAATTTAAGCTTCGCACTACTGTAGACCCCCCTCCCTCTCATAACACGGAAGATATTTTGTTATGGGAATCTGTGTTGTACGGGTCCTGAGCTATACTCCACCTGGGGTGCGGACTCTGCTTATAATCGCTGGAAAAATTATTTGCACTCCTCAGAAACATAATGATATTTAATGTTGCCATTCAAAAGTTATATTAATTAGGAGCTAAAGCGTAATAAAATCAGAACATCTGTTTCAGCTGCATTTTTAATAATGTAAAACCTATTGGACACTTTGCGAATTTGCCACCCATGGCAATTTTTCATTATTTGGCGACTTGCGTACATGTAAAGCACAGAGATATACTATAGGAGTGGACACTCTCCATAGCTGTAATGTTAAACTTTTGGTACTCCAAATAAGTTTCAATTATGTAAACACTGGAAATCTAGTGACGTGCAGCGATCCTAGCGGCAAAATAATAAAGCATTTCGCGTGATGATTGATAACTAATTTTACTTGTTGAAGTAAAACTTCTTTAGTCGCGACTAGGAGGTAACTCGGATTTTTTTCTGACGGAAGTAACGCTCAGCAAAGGAAGTGACGTATATGTCATATACGACTCCATGGCAAGCGCGCCTGAAAAAGAAGAAACGCGGAAAATGCTACATTTTCGACCACTCGCTCCTTTTGCTGACTTCATTGTTGAAAATGCATTATCATTATTATCATTATGTAGTTTTTCTTGAGATGGCAACGTTATCCACAAAATATGTATTTAAATATCTCGTTTTGCCGATGGCAACTAGTTGTAAAATTCTATACTCTCTGAGGAGTTTGTGAAGATTTCCGTGGGGAAATAACTTTTGAATTAAATTTTTTTTTAAGAGGTCTAACGTTTATTTTCTTGATTGTGTATCGTTAGATTGTGGCCATGGGCGTAGCCAGCGAGGGGCTGGGTGGGGCAGCTCCCCCCCCCTAAAATGAGCTAGTCATAGGGTCTGATTATGACAAACCGGGCATTCTCCGGTTAGACTCCATGTCCTGCCCCCCCTAGAGAAAATACTGGCTACGCCCTTGATTGTGGCTAGTACTTATTTTCATACATAGAATTATTACTGCCGTGGTGGTATTTGAGGAACATACAAATGCCAAACGCGTTTTAAAATAAACGACTTGGTGCAGTGATTAATATTTGGCGTCCGCTTAGAAAGCTGGGTTAGTATTTTGATTAACTCTTGATACACTATTCATCGTATAAAAATACGGGGAACCTGTTAGGGAAAGAAACGGCAATTTCTCGCCGTTTCTTTGAGACATCAATCTTTATTCATATATCAATAAGCGTTTTGACGGTACATCCGACATAATATTTTACATGTAATCCCAACCTCACAGGAGGTTGTCGATAATCCTTATTTTTAGATGAATAATATACAAGGTTTTGGAAAAGCACAAAGAAATGGAACCTGTCTGCAATCGAACCGGAAAAGTAGTTGGAAACGTCAGTTTAAGAACACTTTTCCTGGATTCAAACCCAACTTCAAGACAGAACAACGGTTTAAGGAGATGGAACACCACAATTAAAAGGACAGTGGCTGCAAATGTACCCAAACAGCAGAGGGAAATTTTCGTCTAAGAACACTGTTGGAGGATCATACTTCGATCCCACGAAGGTAAATTTATAGGAGGGGACACTTCGCTTAGAAAGTTGGATAAGGCCATTGTTGCAAACAGATGGCGCTACGCACACTGGGTAACTGCGCATCTCAGGTTGTTTATATTTCCATCGAGGCGAAGTAAATGGAGATACTTGAATTATCAAAACTTCAAAAAATTAAATATTAATATAATAATAATAAATAATATATATTAAAATTAAATATTCAAAAAATTAGTTATATAATTATATAACTATGAGCGTGATATAGTAATTACTGATTTCAGATGTGTTTTAATTACATAATTGTCTTATAATACTATTTCGTAGTGAATATAGGCAATAGTTTCGAAGTGAAGTGATTTTATTATTTGTCAAATGCCAGTTGCATTGGCCGTTAGGCCATTAAACTCCTAAATATTATGCATGTCGTGTCTGTTATTATTTTGCCCAAAAGATGTATTTTAAGAAATGTTAGTACATAAGAAACGGACCCTGGCTGCAATCAATCCCAAACAATGGACAGAACCTGCAGTTTAAACACATGGATACAGAAAAATAATTCGAAACCTACTAGCAGACGAAATCAACGCTTAAGAACACTGTGATAGAAAAACACAACAAAAATTACACTACCTGCATTCGAACACCACAAACAGAGGAAAACATCAATTAAAGAACACAGTTAAAGTATAATACTAGACTACAGACACCCCCCCCCCATTCATACCCAACCTCCAGACGGAACAATGGTATACGAAAAGAGTTAAAGAATAATACTACAACATGGACACTTCCTGGATTCTAAGTAATTATCATGAATGACCGATGATTCTTACTGGAGATTTTAATGTTAATTTTCGTTCTCAAGAATCTCAGTCGTTAGTTGATTTTTAAAAGAAAATTTTGATCTAACTATGAATACTTCTCGACTTCAATCAACAACGCGTTTCGGTACAACGATAGATGCTGTATCATAAAGAAAATTAGCAAATTTAGAGAGTTAAATTTATGTTTCACATTACAATTACCACAAATCTATAATCTCATACATAAAAAATTATGATGACATCTAAGTACCTATTTCCAATGAATAATATGAATATAACATATATATAATCTTTGTAAAGTACATGAATAATAAATATAATTAAATTATAATATGATATTTATTTTAAGTTTAATCATTTCAATGATATGTGTCGTAAACGTCAAAGAAGTTTTACTTCAATCGCGCGTAAAGACTACACGCATACACTTTTTTTTTTTAATTTTCCTACCTAGCATGTGAACCAGATTATTAACGCGAGCACTAAATTTAAATTATTTTTTCCCTTTTGCTTATATGGTTGCCTTAGTAACAAATGAAAGAAAAAAAAAAAAAGTTCTATCATTAGATTTTTAAAATATTGAGTTTATATTTGTTAATGAGTGCGTAAATCGTGGCTCACAGAAAAGAAGTTTTCGTCTTCCACGGTATATATTTACATTAGAAAATGGCTAAGAATTCATTACTGAGTTCTTTATGTAACATGAATTTAATATTTTAATATAGGTTTTTTAGCTGCAATTTAAAGCCGTGCTAAAATTTGTCGCAGCATGAAATAAATGTAAATACTACTTGTTTCAGTGTGATCATCATAATAAATAAACACTTTTTAAATATTGCATTCACACATACTACATTCTTCTAAATTTACTACTATTTCTTAAAATACAACTTTTGGGCAAAATAATAACACGGCATTACATACATAATATTACTTCACTTCGAAATTATATCCTATATTAATTACGAAATAGTATTCTAAGGCAATTATGTAATTAAAACACACTTAAAGCCAGAAATTATTACATCTGACATTCATAAGTCTATATATTTAATTTTTTAAAGTTCTGCTAATTCGACGATCCCCATTTACTTCGCCTCGATGGATATATAAACAATCTGAGATGCGTAGAAGCAGGAGATGTGCAGTTAGCCAGTGTGCGTAGCGCCACCTGTTTGCAACAACGGCGTTATCCAACTTTCTGAGAGAAGTGTCCACTCCTATAAATTTACCTTCGTGATGTAAAGTTAATAAAAGCTATGGAACAGATAGGATAGCTTGCCACCAATGGCGACTTTTCATTATTTGGCAATTTACACATGCTCACAACCTATAATTACTGTCATTTAAGGTTACTGGAAAACCGTTATCCATATTTTCACTTACATAATCGTTTGCAGATTGGCATACTTAGCACCACAAATTATACCATCTCGTCGCGCTAGCAAATAATCCAGACCGAATCGGCTTTAAAATAATCTGCATTTTAATTATTTTTCATTTTCAAGATATTAGTTATTCTCTTTTGGAAAAACGAATAATCGCTAATTCTAAACTCCTGTTGTCTAAGCGAACTTACTATTTGAAAATTGTCAACTTTGCGTAACACATTTTGAGTTACTTATTTCATATAATTTTTATTTTGGCGTAAAATGGGCGTAATTCTAACTCATGTTTGTAAATTTTACGCGATTCTAGATACTGGAAATGCTTTGTTGCAAAGGAATGAATGATTTTATGCCAAATCTGGCAACCATTCTGTTTATTTTTTCAGTTTTTTATTAATATCTTCTAAAATAATTCGATTTTCGAAATTTAACTTAGCTTAACAGTTTCCTCGGAATTTTCCGAATACGTGGACATGTTTCTCGAAATCCAAATCCCCACAGTTTAGGAGAAGATAAGCAAACAAGCTTTTGACAGCGCCAGCGGCCTTTACTTTTTTTTAGAATAGAGAGAAACTTGTTAAAAATTTATTGAATTGCCTGAATTTATTGTAAAAATATCACTTTTAGTACACCTAATAATCCTTGATCAGTGTACTTTCTCAAGTGTTAAATATTAATTCTGTCTGCTTTTAATTTGTTTTCATAAAATGAGATTTTTAATTATTTTTTAAATGAATTTTAACATGTAGCGCCAGTTACTTAGAGAGGGGAAAATGCATGGATTCCTTCGCATGTACTGGGCGAAAAAAATACTTGAGTGGACAAGCAGTCCTGAAGAAGCATTAGAAATTGCTTTATATTTAAATGACAGATATTCATTGGATGGACGTGATCCAAATGGATTTGTTGGTAAGTGCTTGAAAAATATTTTTATGTATTATTATTATTTTTTTTTTTTTTTGCCATATCATCTATACAAATAAAACAAGACTTCTGTACATTATTTAAAAGTGATGCCCATCCATTTTAAGAACATAAGAATTAACAGTTTCTGCTATCCTTAAAAATGGTAAAGCAATTTTTAAGGTACACAACAATAAATAATCATTGAAAATGCCTTAGTTTTTAGTCATATGAAAATTGTCTCTTGTATGTTTTAACCATCTTTCAAAAGGCTACACATTGTTAACTTCGACTACAGCAAGATTGAAATGGGTGTGAAAGACTTATGATTTATGGATGTAAGGGGGAAATAGATATAACTATAGAATAAGAAAACTATGCCATATTATTGCTACAAAGAGTGGCTATATTTAAAGTACTACTATTTAGTTTTTCAACTGCGAACAACACTCAGTGGCAGAATTTGGAAATATTAAAAACCATTGCATTAAAAAAAAATATTACCTTTTTAACAACAATCCAGCAAACAGTGCATTTTCCTCTTGTTTTTATTTATTTACATTCATAATGGGTCTATCATTTAATGGACACCCTGTATATAAAATAGCTTTAGTGTATGTCTGTTCACAATACGCACTTAGTTGTCACAGCTGGCATAATTCAGCACACTGATTACTAAGTAGTACAACAAAGTCTGCTATTGCCAAAATAATAATAAATTAACTGAAAATAAAACCATCAGTATGTTTTGCCCATTTTCAACTATTTTTTGTGTATTTTATGTTCTAGCAAGCTCAATTTCCATTTGACAACTATATGTTTTATCATCAGAAAGTTCAGAGAATGATAATATATTTTCTAATAAGCTTTATTTCAGAATTGTACCTAAATTTGTTGTTTCAGATGTTTTTTAAAATGTCACCAGAAAATGCAAAGTTTATGCCATCATTTTCAAAATTAATTTTCTTGCTAACTATTTCACGTAGAGACACAGGATTTGCTTTATTAATTTTCTTAGGCAAAGAGCAACATTCTTCTAAATATAAAGGGTAGGAAAGGGGGGGACTGTATAAAAATTAAGTTTCGTATATTAATATGTATACAATTCCCATTAAAAAAGTGCCATATCTGAAAGCTACTCTTAATTTGAGGAACTTTTTAAATTGGATGTATGTTTCGATCACTTATGGTTTTAAAAATAATCACCTTAACATCTATTTTGAATCACCTGGTATAGGCTAGCTGCGTGCTCGTTCTTTGCACGGCAGGAAATGAAAATTTTCCTTACATGTACAATTCGAACTAATTCCAGTGATGTGGAATCTTAAAAGAAGCAAAATCATTTGACTGTTGACTTAAAGTTTGCGTCATGAGTACTAACCTCGCATCATTGCAATATAATGACTCAAAAAACTACGTAAGTCTCATTTGCAATAAAAAAGTTAAAAGCTTAACGGTTTGCAGAGAACTCCTGACTTTCAAAATGTCTTATTTCTATATCATAGGGCAATTCCATGTGACTCACATTACAATTTGACACATTTTCACAAAAGTAAATTGTGTATATATAAAAAAAATATCAGACTTGATTTAAAAAAAGTTTTTTATGTGTATCTGGGGTACAGTACGAAACTAGAAATATCAATATTTAAAAATTTAGTATGAGCAAACAGTATCCAGACCATAATTTAGCACTGTGACTCACATTACAAAAAAAGGGAAGTCAAGTTTAGTATGTTATCAAAAACCTAATTTTTTCCCTCTTTCAACACAGCAAAATAAAAGAGAAGGATTTTATGAAATAACAAACACTTCAAAGTTGTGATATACCTCAAAAAAACTTTGTTTTGTTAATGATATATTATTTTAATCAATATTTTATATGTGACTCACATTACATATTTTCGTGACTCACGTTACATCTCCCACTTAAGTCTTCAAAGTAAATGAAATATTGATTTAAAAATATTTTATTTTGTAGATGGCAAAGTAACATAACTAAATTTAACTAACAGGTATGTGATTATATATATTTTAGCACAGGAAAATAATTAATGAAAATAATAAAGTATAAGTCAAGCCAATAGGAAATACACATCACATTGTATATATATATATATATATATATATATATATATATATAACTAACAAGTAAAACACAAAACATACTACAAATAAGACATATCTCGCATAAAAATATAACAGCTATTAGCAAGAATTAGAAACCAGATTTTGAAGCTAAATAAAGTGCAAGAATTATTGTGATAATATAATGGAACGGAAATTATAACCACTGTCACCATCGTCAGGGGCCACAAACAGTGGATTATAATTTACAGCAAACCAAATAGTAGGGTTTCGGTTGTGTGGCATATCAGAAGAGATATTAACTCCACACATCTGGGCCCTACCCTACTATATAAAGGAAAGAAGAAATCAAAAAGATAACAAAAATTAGAAATAGGAATTATAATTTTACATACCAGACCTTGAGCACATGGAAATTTCATTTGAACAATTGATATGTGTTGCCTATATATATATATATATATATATATATATATATATATATATATATATATTAGAATAAATTACAATACAAATGTAAAAACCCCTCTGGAATTAACAGGAATCAGAGGTTTTAATTTCCGTATCAACTTTTAACGAGGATAAAATAGTTTATCTTCATTTTTAGGCCATTTCCAGCAAGCAGTCTTTGCCTGTAGGGTGCATCTTATTTATTTCAAATTCTCCATTGATGCAACTGGTAATTTTTCCAGGGCACAGTACACCGTCATATTCAACTTCATACCAATCATTACATTTAATATCGGAAATGGGTTGAGGAACTATTTTATTATCAGAAGATATCAAAATTGCTATAGGTTTCTTATATTCAACTTTAATACAGTGATATTGTTTGATACCTTTCAATAATGGTGAATTGTCCCACAGCTGTTGAATATTAAGTTTAAATTTCTTTGATATTTTCTTCTGTAATTTCCTGGATATTAATATTAGTTCCAGCCATCTGGGCAGCTTGAACAAAATCTGTAGCATTAATTACTAAACATTTGCATTTTTTCGAGGCTTACAAATTATTTCTTCAGGAAACGAATGTGAGTAAATAGGAACCGCTTCATTAAACTGATATAATGCATTAACAGCATTGATAAAGTTCTCATGATAGAGACATAAACAAACATTGTGAGGTAGTTTGTTGCTTAAGAGAACATGCTTTGGCGCATTGATGAGAATTTGCTTTTCCCATTTACCTCTGATGGATTATCAATTTTGAATAGCTCAACTACTTCTCTTAAGTAATAAACAAGATGTTGAGCTTGCTTTTTAATTTTTTTCCCGTCTTCCTATATTGTAACTACATCGTTTGTTCCAGGTGCTAGTCTGCTAATGTCGTCTCTTTCATAAAATTCTTGAATTTTACTTAGAGTGTCTTGGCATAAGGGATTTCCTTGTGATGCAGTCTTTGGACACTGAAGACTTTTATCAATTTCCATATTGCATTCACTGCTAAATAATTTTCTCACTTTTACCTCCTTATGATGAGGTGAATTGGGCAAACCCCACTTTGCTTTGGCCAATACCTTTCCTAGTGCGCTTGCAGTCTTATATATTTGTTCGGGTGACTCTATAATTTTTTCAGATGATTGCCTTTGATTTTTAAGAAGTCGCAATTTAGCTACTCTTTTTCTTGAGAGTTTCCTTTCTTCATTTTTTATTTTATCTTGAATTGCTTGACGCAACTTCTTTAGTTTGTCAGCTTTCCTCTTTCTATATTCCTTCATAAAGAGACAGTGTTTCTGTTTATATTCATTGTACATCCCTTCTTGCTTTAATTTTCCCCTGTGCTTTTTCTGTCTCTTTGCTGCTGTTGTTGGTGCCATAGTTTAAAAACTTTCTATTATTAAAAAAATTCAACTTAGTTGTAATAACAAGTGGTAGTTATTTTTTAAACTTAGTGTGTTTACTAGAAACACTATAGTAAAATTAGATTATTTAATTACATTTAGTGGCAGTAATTAATCATATATAGCCGTGTGTAGCTATAAAATCACCCGCATTTATTCACAAGATAAAATTAGGATACATCAAATGCCATTAAGAACTCTATTATCATTCAATACTAGCCGTGACTCACATTACATGCGACTCACATTACGAAATAAAATGTCTTTATCACTAAATAAAATATTTTTAAAATTGAAATTGCTCATCAATTATTTTTAGTAAGATAAATAAGTAAGAGAAAAAGTAAAAATTCTATAATTTACAGCTACAGAAAGTTATAAATATTAAAAAAATGAAGTTTTTGTGACTCACATTACAAAGAATTCGATCTATATAAAAATTAACCTCTCTCATTTATCTTAAATGCTAATTCTGAAATATCATTTTTATATTTGTCCTATAGGATAATTCTTTAAGAAAATATAATTATTTATCTAGAAATTTCTAAAACTTAGTAAAATCTATCCAAAGCTAAGAAGAATTCACAAAAATAATGTTCTTTGCAGAAAAAATCTTCCATGACAGAAAAGGGTTAACCATATGTGTTGCCACATTCTAATTTGTGAACTTCAATAAATATACAACAAATGAAAAACAAAGTTGAGAAGTTGAAAAAAAAAATTCTTTACTACTGTAGTTCCCGTGTTATGTGGAATTGCCCCATACTGTTTTTTAGGTTCAAGCTGTAGCATTAGATACCTCAGACACTACATGAAATTTACAACCGTTATTTTTAAATAGCTGTGTACCCGTTCTTCATTCGGGAAGAAGCGAATATTTTACTAAAATGATATCTGCATGTGATAAAACAGAAGTTTATTTTTTAAAAAGTTCAAGTAATCTCCTCTGTTGAAATTACTGCAGGATATACTAACGCAAATTGGAATTACTTATCATTTAGTTGGTTATAAGACAAGCCTTGGAAAAGGATAAACGAACACTTTTAATTTTATGAAATATTTATTAACATGGTATATTGTGATTTATTCATATTATCCTTACAGATCTACTAATACTAGCTATTACATATATCGATACTATCTATCTTCGCTTCTCTCTCTTCAAGGCTCGATTAAAAGAAAGAGCTTAGATTATTTGGCACCAATGGGATGTTTTTATTCTGTGCCGATTCTTTGCAATTTATGCATTAGCATAAACAATAATCATTTCACATAATGGTTGCCATTAAGGAAGCTCTCTATATTAGAGATGGGGAAAGAATGAACACCCTGTTCTTTTGAACCTGTTCTCAAGAAAGAACGGGAACACCCTGTTCAGTGATCACGGCAAAAACATGTTCTCAGTTCATTAAGGTCCGACGTTTCTTAATTTTATGGCAGGCAAGCGTGTTGAAAAGAGAAATTTTGGAAAATGCCTTAAAGGTGAAATTTCTCATTGGAAGGCACGATTAATATTTTTTTGCTAAAAAAAATTTAAATTCTGGGGCGGCAGACCCCCCCTCCCCCACATTGGCTACGTATCTGATGGTGGGGACAGAAGTTTACAATTTTAGCTTTATCAAATTCTAATTGTGGAATCTTAGTTATTTTGAGAAATAACGATAACGAAGATGATTATCTGGGGGGGGGGGGGGGATAGAACTTTTAACCCAACCTACCATAATTTTAAAGAAGACCCGGGCAAAGAATAAGAAGCTTTCTTATATGTTCAATACGAAATGCACTCACAGGAAAACAATTCGTCAATTTTTATTATTCCAGCCAAACTACTCAATTTGAATCAAAGTAAAAAATTTAATAATAAAGAAAATGATAGTCTGAAACACAAACAAATCGAAAAAAAATATTTTATCAACGTCAAACAATAATATAAGCATTACACTATCTCCATATAAAACGCGCCTTCGCTTCATACGCTCTTAGCCATCTCTTATTGGCTGAAAAAGAACCTGTTCCGGAGCAGCCTCTCCTATTGGCTGAAAAAGAACACGTTCTTTGATCTAGACTCGAGGAGTTCTCGGAGCAGTGAGCGGGAACACCTAGTTCAGCGTTCTTTTCCTGAGCTGGAGTTCTTTTTCGGAACGGAGAGCTAAGAGCGGGAACGGGGTAAAAGGCGTTCTCTTGCTGAACAGGTTAAAAGAACTGTTCTTCGGTGAAAGGTGTTCTTTCATTAAATCTGTTCCCTGTTCTTTTGCTTTAACTAAGTTCCGAGCTAGGGTCAAAGTTGTAGACTTGGAGTCAGAAGCAAGGCCGTACTTAGACGGGGGGAAGGGCTGATTAAAGGGGGGGCGGAGGGGGCGACCGCCCCCCCCTCGAGAAAAAAAGAAATTAATGTAAAAGATCCTATTTTTTCTTCCAAAAATTGGATGTATATGTCAATCCTCTAACTTACCGCCCCCCCCCCCCCCCCGACAAAAATGCATTAATCCGCCACTGAGGGTGTCCTATGAGCGGTCCTACGCCGCTCCCCCGAACTTATTACATTATATGTACATGGTGTATTTATACAGGGACGTAGCCAGAAATTTTTTTCTGTGTGGGGATGGTAAGGGGCATGGGCGCCGGCAGCATAGGGCAAGGGGGGCAATGCCCCCGCCCCCTGGATTTTTGTATGCAGTGTTATCCTTTGCTTTTTTGCTCTTTCCAACATGGTAACTATACGTTGAAGTAGTCTTTGCCCCCCCCCCCCCCCCTTGAGTAGTCTTTGCCCCCCCTGGGAAATATTCTGCCGGCGCCCATGGTGAGGGGTATGAAATGCAGTGATGTATAAATGAACGAAATTTTTGTGCAGTAATAAAAAAAAAATTTAATCTTGCTAAATTAGACAGAAATTGGGTGTGGGGCATATATCCGGAAAATTTTATCCCGATATACGATGCTCCCCGACTCCGAAATTATTTTCTAGGTATGGCCCTGGTCGGAAGCCATGTAATTTTATATGCCAAAGTCGTATTTATTTTCTTAAATCGTAGTCGAAGCAATCGAGATATTTATACACGCGTATTATTTTTAATCTGGAGCCTGATACTTACAGCTTTTTAAACGGAGTCTTTAATTTTTAAGCTGGAGCATGTACTTTTTTTACCCTTTAAGGCGCAACCATTTCGCAATGCTGAAAAAAGGGCGGCCGTTGCCATCGCTCGACTTAACTACTAGCAAGAGGGCGGACGATCGAAACGTTCATCGCGTGCCACAGATCTAGAGACCCTTTTTTTGACGACAGCTGCCATTAAAATATTTTTACAAAAAATTACTGTTAACATACTGGATTGAAGAAAGCCAGAATGTTGGTTGCAAAGTTTTTTTTAAACATTTTACAATTGTTGTTGTTGCTAATGCCCTCTGGCAACCCGCGGGGCGGTGCCAGATCCCTCAAATAGGCAGTCGATGGGCGGAAGGGGCTGCTTCCATTTTAATGAGCCCCAGAGGGAGGAACTCCGACTCAGCTTGGGGTCCCCTAATTTTGAACCAATTCCAGAGGAGGGACCCACCCCCTGAAATCGGCACCCCCAGAGGTATCGTTTAACAATTTGGAGGACATTGAAGCCACGACGGATTTTACGTGCTTCAGCTCCCATTAGGGCACACGGTCCCACAGCAGTCGAGCCGAAAGGAAGTTGACCCTCCCAAACACTGGCCAATCCGGATGCTGCTTCACTTTTCGTGTTCTTATGGCAACGGAGATTAGTGCCCAGACCACTGCGGGTTTTACAATTGTACTAAAGTATAGTACATGTTAAAAAGACGTATATTTTCATTTTTAAATTGAATAAAATAGTCATAATAAAGCTACCATAAATCAAAGAACCTGTTCTCAAAAGAATAGGAAAAAGAACTGTTCTTTAAAAAAGAACGGGAACGGTGAACAGCTGTTCTTTGAAAATAACGGTTTTCCCCACCTCTACTCTATATACATTTAATTTATGCATAGTTTTGTAAGATTTGCATGTTTAGCACCGCAAAACATTTCATCTCAACGTGGTAGGAAATATCCTAGTTGTGCCATTTTAAATATCCATATATCCAATATAGTGATATCTTATGAATCCTCCATGGTTCTGTCTCCTGAAAAACATCAAACTATGTAATCTCAAGGAGCTATTTAGAATCGCTTTAATTATGACAGAATGCAATTGCAGAGTTTGCAAATCTCACACATTTTTTAAATTTAACACGTCACTGTTTTAACTGCTGTAAAAGATGCCCCTGTTGGTTGAGGGAGTTAATTTAGATATTTCACACAGTAGTTTTCAAATGGTATCTTATTAAAACTTATTACGAATTAGGTGAGAAAAGATGCCAAAAATCGCATAAAACATTAAAAAAAAAAAAAAAAAAAATTCTAGGTCGAATTTTGAAAAAAATCGCTTCAAGGTGCACAACTTCATGTTTAGAACTTCCAGAGTACCAAATTTGGTGTTTCTATGTGTAGCCGTTTGTCTGTAACGCCGCCGACACACACACACAGGATCTTCTTTTATAAGAAGCAGAGCTATATATTAGTGTGGTCCTTATTTATATGGAAAAAAAAAATTTTTGGAAATCAAAATTGCAGCACTCCCTAGATCTATGCCCATTCATTTATAAATAATGTGTGCAAAATTTGAGCTCATTTGGACATGAAGAATACATGCCCCATCGACATTGAACATTCAGATTTTCTTTCAAATTCTTGAGTATCCACTTTATGTAGAATATATTTTCCCCCAAGAGGTATCAAATAAACTAATCCAAAGCCTTTATATAACTATAAAGTTCTCCAAGTTAAAACATTAACGGGAATAGATCTTTAAGTAGAGTACCCTCTACACAAAACATAATCTTTGTTTCTGCAAATTTATGCAGATTGCTAATGGCAAAAATTGATAACCATTATTATTCTAAAAATTATATATTTTTAAGAAGTTTGTTATGTTTAATAAAAAAAATAAATACTTTTAAAATATTGTAATTGAAAGTTATTTTTAAATATAACTAATATTTTGCGATGTAGTAACTGCTATATTCTTTTTGGTGACCCTGACTTCATAACGATATATTTTATGGCAAATACCAGGGAACCAGAATATCTGTCAAATTGTGCTAATTCTTTGGAAACTATGAAGGTTAGTGTAAAAATTCCACTTTTCTGGGTAGACAAACCAGAAATTTGGGTTTTATCAGATAGTTATTCCATTTATTTTAAACTGAGCTTCTAATGAAGATACTAAGATTAATTACGTTGAGTCATAAATGGAATCTAAGTATATAGACACTATTTGGGACATAATAACTAAGAAAGCTGAAAATAAATATTCATTGGCAAAAGAGCTTTTATTGAATGTATTCAAAGAAAGTGAAAACAAAAGATTCAAACACCTTTTCACTGGCATTGAAATTGGCGATATGCTGGTGATCATGGCTGATAAGATTTTTGACATGCATTCTCAAACTGAATTATATGAGGTTTATTCAACCGGAGTTAAGAGTTCGGTTAAGCCAAATACCATTTCACAATTACTAGAGAAGATATCTTCATTGGGAATTGAAGAGCTCCATTTCCATCACCTGTCAAATGAAAGAAATCGTAGTACAAATGGGAAAAAGCAGATCCTTGTCTGGAGGCAGAAGCAGAAGTCAGAAGTGTTACAACCCAGACGGTAAACTGTGTTATTGCCTTGGTAGCAAAATTTCAGATCAAGATGCTTTCCAGAAAAATGTAAGCAGCCATGCAGTTAGAAAACTTGCCTGTGTAGCAGAATCAGAAGTAGTGGCTGGTTCTGTTGCTGAACATTTAAAGGATTGCCGTGGATTCAACAATAGACTTTTCATAATGGACAAGAAAACTGGGATAAAATTTTTAGTTGATAGTGGTGCAGAAGAAGTCTAATTCCTGCTACATGTAATGACAAAGTAAGTAGCGATTTTAAACTTTATGCTGCAAATGGTACTGAAATCCCGTGTTTTGTACACAAAATTTTAACCCTTGATTTGGGGCTTCATAGCAATTTTCAGTGGCTGTTTATTATAGCCAAAGACAGTAAAAGCATTTTAGGTGCAGATTTTCTAAACCAATATAATTTATTGATTGATATTAAAAACAAACAATTAATTGATGGTGTAACTAAACTGAGTATTATTGGTGAAATTACATCATCAGCCAATGAATCAACTGTAAGCACCTTAAATAAAAATAATAAATTTTCTGATACTTTGGTACAATTTCCAGAAATAACAAAACCTGATTTACTAATTTCTAAAACAAAACACGATGTTGAGCACTATATAACTACTAATAGAAAACCAATTTATTCCAAAGCAAGACAGTTAGACCCTAAAAGATTAGAAATAGCCAAACAAGAATTTGCCTTTATGCTTGAAAACGATATTATAAGACTATTGAAATCACTATGGGCAAGCCCACTTCATTTAGTCGCAAAAAAAAGATGGCAGGCACCCTGAGGCCATGCAGAGATCGATGGCCTCAGAAAAAATTGAATCATATTACAGTACAAGATCGCTACCCTTTACGCAGAATTAAAGACTTCCATCACATTTTAAAAGGCAAAAAGATATTTTATAAACTTGATTTGCTTAAAGCCTATTACCAAATTACAATAGCAAAAGATAAACAGAAAGCAGCCATAATAACACCATTTGGACTCTGAATTTAACGCAATGAGTTTTGGATTAAGAAATGCACCCTCCACTTTTCAAAGATTCATTAATGAAGTTTTCTTTGGACTAGATTTTACTTTTCCATACTTGGATGACATCTTAATAGCATCAGAAACTGAGAAACAGCACAAGAAGAATTTTATGGAAGTATTTACATATATAACCAAAATCGACGATATTTCCATGCTGCGAACAGCAACAGTTAGATATAAACATTAGTGCAATAGCAATAACGCATGTGTAAAAATCGAAATTAACAGTTCAATGACAATTGGTGCGAGCATATGTCACGCAGTAGCTAGATTACAAAATAACAGTAATGGATACACAAAAATGTGAGATGTTTCGGACTTTTTCACAGCTTTATCATATTGAATTGACAATACTTGGTACATTCATCGCCCAGTTAAAAAATGTCACCATGCATTGAGCTAAAGCACATTTTAGCCATTTGCTGTTTCAACATCGGCTTTTATGATGACACCCAAAATGTGTAGCAACCCTAACATAAATAAATTTAATGACAAATACTGTTAAAACAAAGAAACATGATTTTTGTTGAAAGAGTGCAGAAATTTAGACAACACTGCACTGAGGTATAAAGAGCAGTAAAGTATGGGCCGCCTTGGCAGCTAGTTTTATGTAAAATTGTAATACTTAATTTCTATTAATATAAACATAATTTTTAAAGTAATATTTTATTACTGCCACATTTAGGTTGTATGTGGTCCATCTGTGGAATCCATGATCAAGGTTGGGCTGAAAGAGCCGTGTTTGGTAAAATACGCTTTATGAATTACAAAGGTTGTACACGAAAGTTTGATGTGAATGAATTTATAAGAAGGTATAAAGAAAAGTGATTGAAGAGAACAAAAGATCTTGTTTCATTTCATTTTATATATTTTGTTTATTGTGTTTACTTTCTCATTTTAACAATAAAGTTTTAGCTTTAATGGTGTACATTCATTAACAAGAAAGCACATGAGTAACAGTTACAATATGAAGAATAACTTTTTTAAGTATAAGACCTATTTTAGAAATTTTTATTTTCAACTAATATGAAGCCAAATACATGAAAAATTGTTGCATAAATAATAACAATAATACAGCTAATATTAAAAAGGCAAGCCTTTTTATTTTATAAAGCTATCATTTGGACAGTTTGAATTCAAATATAATAGTAATGTTTCTAACATATTTATTTAAAAATTTTCTTTAAACTTTTGTGTTGTCCAACCATTTGATAAATGCATAGAAAATCCAAAATTGTCAAAATAATAGCTTTGTTCATCAATTATTGTTGTTTAATATAATTGCAGTGCCACGTTTGATCCAATGTTCCTTTGGTTTTTTGGTTTTCAGTTCAATGTTGAACAAATAGGCATTGTCAGCAGCATTAGTTCTTTCTGATGTATAATAGCACGGACAAGCATAAAGTCCTAATCAAATAAACATTATTTTAAAAACAAAAGACTTTATAATAGGGATGCAATGGATACCAGATATCCAGCCAAAATTTTAATTAAATATCTGGTGACAATTTTTTTCTTTTGTTTTCTTTTTATTTATTTAGTTTTAGGTAATGGAAGATCCCTATTTTTAATTAGAAAATTTAAAAACCAAATGTACACTTTTAGGAAACAGTACTTGTTGCCAGCAATTCACAGAATTCTGCTGCTATTTGAAGTGCTGAAATCATACTTTTTGTCCTAAGATCATTGTCCTGTGCTCATACAGAAATTTTTTCAAGATCCTGCCAATGAATTAGATTTATATGGTTTTTGCATGGTATTTTACAAATCTTCCACCAAACTATTTTCTGAATTGAAAAAGATGGCATAACAATTACAGAGGCTATAGTATCTTGATTTTGTTAAAAAATTGCAGGAGAGGAAGAACCATGGATTTAATCCCCAAATATGCAAGCAAGCTATGAAAACTAATGTTGGAATGGCGAACTTGACGAAAATGTATTTAAAACCTATGTAAATGTATTTTATAAATTTATGGGAATTGCTGGTTTTAGAATAGCTGTTAATTTTTTTTGTTTTTGTTTTTTTGTTGTGTGTGTGTGGCTAAATGAAGGAATACATTGACTTGCACTTACCAAGTTTTTTTTAATACTTTTTATATTTTCCTATGCTAGAAAATCCTTTTTTCACATTATTTTGTACGTTTTAATTGTTGAGTATGGATTAAACAAAATATAGAATCATTTTTAAACTGATTAATTGTAAAAAGTCTTTTTGCTGTTGCAATTAAATTTTTCAGTGTCATATCAAAGGTGTAAGGACTTGGATTCAAAACAAAAATGCAATGTTATTAATTTGGTTTTAAACAATTCTTTAAATTATATTTTTCCTTTCAGAATATTAGTTTGGTTTCCATTTGGCAAACAGTGTTTGAGAGTATTGAAAATACAAAGAGTTTAATAAAACACAAAAATTCGAAGCCATATTTTAAGAAAAAATCTTTAAAAAGATAGAAAGAGTTCGGAACAGTTTGAAAATATCAGTTTGTTTGTTTGTGGTATAATGACCAATTATCTGCACTTGGGATCTAGGCCGAGGGTACGGAGCCCTCTGTGAATGTCTGTTTAAGGAGTCCTAACCTGTATTTATGCTAAGTTTCAGAGAAAATCATGGAATACTCCAAACGGCTAGGCTGGTGGATGCAATCTGACCAAATATATGAGTTACATTAAAGTATATTAGTGTTTGATTTGTGTCAGCTCTAAGTTATGTTTATTTTATAGTATGTCATAAAATTATCTCTATGTATTTTTTGATGGAACATCTACCTCCTACTGAGTACATGCCATTTTGGAGACTTTTTAAAAGGAGGAAAACAGGATGTTTTTACTTTATTTAGGTCTTACTTACATGAAACTATTAAATGCAATGCTTTGAAGAGGGTAGAAGGAAATTCATTTAGATCATTAGGTTTTTTTTTAATTTTTTTTATTGCCAAATTGTAGTGCTCATATTTTTACATGCATTATGATTTGAAAAAAGTGGACAATTTGAAGAAGACTGGCAGGCATTATTTTAGTTTTTAATTTTTAGTACTATTCATTTTTTTTTTTGGTACAATGGTACAGAACCGATTTTGATTTCTTTTTCTTTTTTTTAATTAATATGCTTTTTGTATCGGGAAGTACTGGTGCAGAAACCTTTAAAAATGTGCTTTTTGTATCGGGATGTATTAAGAGATTTCATCTGGTGCAAAGCAACACAGACCATAATTTACCAATATTAAAAAAACATAGAAAAGCTTAGTTTTATTGTATTAAAAAATATGTTATGAAAAGTATTAAAAATAAAATATTTTGTTTTCTCACATTTTTTAATATTGCACCTTTTAGAATTCATTTAGTACGTATATTTATCTTATTTTTCAGTGTATAATTTTTGGCCAGATATTTGTAAAATCCCACTGCAAATCATCAGCATATAGGGTGAATGTAGTATCTGATATCCACTGCATTCCTATTTTAAAACCACAACCATTTATATATTGATAATTATAATAGTAGACATTATAAACATTTTAGATTAAAAGCTATGTTTCAATTATTTACAATTTTTGAATTCATTTGTATTTGTTTTGTAATGGTCAGCTGCAGTAAATAAATGTATTCAGTCTGACAAAAATATTTATTGTTAATCATTTATGAATGGTTAATTATTCATTTATTAAGATGAACATTTAAAAATAAATTCATGCAACATTTTTTTGTTTTTCAAATCATTGAGGAAGGGAAAAATAAGACTTATTCTATTATATTTCTTACTCTTTTCAAAAGCATCCAAATTTCAGAATATCCCACATTAGCACATAAATCTACATTGATCACATTGCTAGACTTAAGTTTTATATAATACAGATTAGAGCCCTAATTATCGGAGGTGGTCAGGACCAAACACACTTCAAATAACTGATATCTTAGATAAGAAAGATAATTATTAATCACAACATTTTTAAAAATATAATTGTTTTTGGCAATTAAAATATATATTAAAATATATGTTTAATAATGCACATTTTAATAGAAGATATATTTATATGCTTGTAATTAAAAATCAAATTAGTTTAAATATTTACTAATTTTAAGTTCTTCCATACTAAAGGTGATGCCTCGGTTAAAACGAACATCTCGGTTGAGTTTAGTATCCCTGTTAACACAACACTGCATTATTGAGATACTACTGTATTAACAAGAACAAGAATTTGGAAATCTCATACTTTTGCTTGGAATGAATATATTCGAAATTTTTAAAGCCTGTACAATTATTTATTTGGTGTGAAATTAATTAAAATATAAATATATTTCATGTTAATTTAGGCACTTAAAATACTATCACCAGAAGAAGGTTCCATGTCAGACATGACCCTTTCAATATAAACAAATAAAAATGTAACATATTTTGTAACAAAAATCAAAATTCATTTTTTTTTTCTTTTTCTATTTTAACAAATGTGTCTGCACCAGTTTCCAGGGCACTGTTTCCAGGATAAAAAATATTTACTAAGTACCACAGTATATTATAATGTAATTAATTTAAATAATTCAACAATATATTTTATAAAAGTTTTCTTTTTTTTTTGGGGGGGGGGGGGCTCTATGGGCTGTTATAAAATGGTATTATTTAAATAGCATACTGGTCTTCAAATATTTAGCACTTGATTTCTTGAGAATGCTTGTCTATATTGCAATTCATTTTAAAGAATTGTTTTCATACCACAGTGTAAAAGTGATTTTTTAAAAATGCAACCATGGTATTTTTTTAAACTTTACTTAATGTTGATAAAGTTGTATAAAAGCAAATATTATAGTTAATTCCCAGTTAATTTATAATCTTAAAAAAAAAAAGTCAGTGTGAATGGTAACATTTATTTTGATCAATGAAATATTTAATTACAGTAAAATCTCATTATAATGTACTTCACTTTAATGTCTATTTCAGATAAATGCATTGAATATATGTACAATAAATAAATTGTGGAGTACAAATCCAGTTATACTGACATTTCTCTATGGTGAATTTTCCAGTACTATAAATTTGATCTTTGGTCCCTTGAAATTCATTATACTCAGATTTTACTGTATGAAATCGTACAGAAGATGTTACTCAATTATCCAATTATGATAACTGCAAACAACTATGAAGATTGTATCAAGGAATAAATCAAAAAATGGATTAAATTACTTAGGTTTGTCTACAAGCATACTACACAATACAAGTAAAACATTTCTGCATGATGGAAAAAAAAATTAATTGCCAAAAAAAGTTCATTATTAGGTGTAGCTGTAGCTTAAAATAATATTGGGGTTTTTAAGGGTTATACAAATACATTGGATGTTGCACAACACACATAAATATGTATAATTACTAAGTGGCATAAAAAAAAACCTTGGATTTTATGTGAGCAATCAATTCATAAATTTTGAAGCATTAAACTTTATATACTTCAAAAGTGGATAAGTTTGCATTATTTTTGTCTTATATTTAATGGTAATTAACATAAAATGATGCTATGTATGCAGATTTTATTTACCTCTCATTGAAGATTCAATTACTGGTTTGAAGTGTATAACTGGCATAGCAATAATTAAATGTAAAGGCTCTGGATCTATTAACAGACTGTTGGTTTTATCCCATCCAGCTCCTTCAAGAAAAAGACCACATGCATATATTCCTTCCTATAATAATATGAAAAATCCAAAAGTGTTATTAATAAATTTAAGACTAACTGGAAAAAATTCTAATTTATCAATAAAACTAGACCTTATATTTGCCTATCTATCAGTTATATATGTTTTTAATCACTAGGGGCCAAGGCTCCTAGACTCACCATGCTCGGTTTTTGTATGAGGCATTCGGCCCCCAATAAGGCTTTCTCGTAAAAAAGCATAATTTCAACAGACAAAACTCAAAGATTGGATCTGATAGAATGTTACTGAGCTACATTTTGCTTGTTTCTTGCATGTTAATGGGTACACGAAAATTTAAACTTCACACGACAGTAGCCCCCCCCCCCCCCCCTGTAACACGGTAGATACTTTCCATATTATAGAAATCTGTGCAGTACGGGTCCTGAACTATACTCCACTTGGAGTGCGGACTCTGCGTATAATCGTTGGAATAATTATTTGCACTCCTCAGCAACACAATGATATTTAATGTTGCCATTCAAAAGTTATAATTAGGAGCTAAATCATAATAAAATCAGAACATCTGACTCTATCTTTAATTATGTAAAACCTATGGGACACCTTGCGTATTTGCAGCTCATGGCGATTTTTCATAATTTGGCGACTTACATATATGTATACTTAACAAATGGTTTTAAGAAAACAGTACTTAATATGTTTTCTTTGATAAAAACTATGGATTAGATAGGATTAGCTTGCCACCAATGGCGACTTTTCGTTATTCGACGATTTACACGTGCTACATGATTACTGCTCATGTAAGGTTCCCGCAAAACTGTTATCCATATTTTCATATACGTAATCCTTTGCAGATTGGAGTATTTAGCACCATGAATTATATCATCTCGCCGCGCTGGCAAATATCCAAAGTGTACTATAACTGCTATAATGGCATAGTTAACGCCACCAAATATGTCTACTGGTAGTCAATACTCCAGCTGGACCGAACCAGCTTTAAAATAATCTGCATTTTAATTATTTTTCATTTTCAAGATTCTGGGTTCTAACATTATGAAACTCGTGGTTTAGATTCAGCTGCTTGGAGAACCATTTTGCCAGATCATACCTAATGCCAAGACGGCGCTTTTTAAATCAGTTACAATTAGTTATTCTGTATTGGAAAAATGAATAATCACTAATTTTAAAATCCTGTTGTCGAAGAGAACTCACTATTTGAAAATTGTCAACTTTGTGTAACACATTGTGAGTTATTTATTTCATATACTTTTTAATTTGGCATAAAATTGATGTAATTCTACTTCATGTTTGTCAATTTCACGTGATTCTACATACATGGAATTGCTTTGTTGCAAAGGCATGAATAATTTTATGCAGACAAAAATTGCCAAACCTGGTAGCTATTTTCTTTATTTTTACAGTTTTTTATTAATTTCTCCTAAAACAATTCGATTTTTGAAATTTAAGTCAGCTTATCAGGTTTCCTGGAATTTTCTGAATCTGCAGACACCTTCGTCAAAACTCAAATCCCCACTGTTTCAGAGGAGATAGCAGAACATGCTTCTGACAGCAGTAACGATGCCGCCGACAGCAGCTACCATTACTTTTTTTTTAGAATAGAGAGATTACTTTCATTTCATATGATTAACTTTAAGGTATAAAACTTTTTTAAACAAAATATTGAGAAATACACCAAATTCTCTTTTACACTGAATATTTTCCGCAATAAAACTGCATAAAAGAAAACCATGTAAAAAAAACAAAACAAAAAAAAACAGTAAGCTTAAATAGTGAAAAATGGTGGATAAGTTTTTTTTTGTTAAACCCTTCCATATGCAACCCTTCAAATGCTGAGGGTAATATACAATATGTGTAAAAATTCTCTAAAAATGGAATTTTGTTACACATTAGTAAAATAAAGACAAAAAAAAAAATGTTTTTTGTCATTATTTGTTACTTTTAAAATACTAACACTATGTTATGTTATTTTAAAACTGTATAAAAATTGAATCCAGTGTATTGAAAATTAGAAGGTAGATTGTTTTAAATATAGAACTCAAATGCACAATCAATTGCATTTCAAAGCAACAGAATAAAATAATAATTAATGGTTCACCAGAGGTAGGAGACACCGGTTTGCTCTCCCCTAACAATTCTTACTAAGCCTTGAAACAGCAGAAAATTATTAAAATTTTTTTGAATGCATGTAACTTCTATTTTTAATTATATTAAAAATATCTAGCATTTTAAATGTAATACTTTTCAATTTGTAATATTTCTCTCACTGTATGTAACACTCTGGTTATAGTGAACTTTAAATACACTGGAAGACAGTGCTAAACAAAGAAACTACATATGCTGCTAAATATAGTATTTTATGTTCAAAGTAAAGATGTAATGAATATTTGGCCACTATTCGGTATTCGTCTGTTTTGCAAATATTCTATTTTACTTTGAGCTTTGAATTTTACTTTGAACATAAAATACTAAATATAGTATTTTATGTTCAAAGTAAAGATGTAATGAATATTTGGCCACTATTCGGTATTCGTCTGTTTTGCAAATATTCAGCAAGCTGAATACTGAACAGGTATTCTGCTGAATAGTTGTGGCTGAATATTGCTACATATTGATCTAAATAATTTCAAACACAGAAAAAAAAAAAAAATTAACATGCATTTTTAAGTTCATTTGTAAATAATATTGCTTAGTTATACTTCAATGTGTTAATTTCATGTTATAAAATATCCTAAGTCCGTGAATTTTAAGCTGAATGAAACATAGTCTAATGTATTTAATAATATTAAAGAAGTACAGACTTTCTACTTGGTGACACTACTTGATTAGGTTTTCTACTTTTCTTTATGGGTTGGGAGTAGGATGAATCTTCAAATCCTCAACTACAAACATAATTTTGAAAAGCTGCTAAATATGTTTTACTCAAAGGCTGTATAAACCAAAGCATCATGTGATTATGCATATTTACCAGATTAATCACATTTACCATAGCATTTTTATTAAATTATGAATATCTTGAAATACAATTATGCTGCTTTTAGTGTTTAACTTTGTAAAATATTTTTTCATGACCAAGATTTTATAGTTTTATAGATGATATACTGTTGTGTATTTTTAAGTATCTACAAATAATATAAAATGAATTTTAGTTAGTCTTTAATTACAAATTTGAAAAGCGACATTTTATTTACAATTAAAATGAAATTTTGAAAAATTTAATATTCGGCCTAAACTCTATATTCTGAATATTCGGTATTCGGCCTGAGCTATTGGTCAAATATTCGGTATTTGGCTATTCACCCAAATTACTATTCGTTATATCTCTAGTTCAAATAAAATATTTATTAAATGAATCAAATATTTTTCTTAATTATATGAATGAAATTAATGCCACTGATGCAGAAATTCTGACATGATATTAAAATTGCCTTACAGATATAAAATTGAGATGATATATAATGTAACTGTATAAAATGATGACACAAAAACTATGCCAGCATTACTTGCTATCCAAATGAATTAATATACCCTCTGTGGCATTGAAAATGCAACACTAAGAAGAAGTGGTCAGAAAATTATGCAAATTTCAGGGTAAATGCACCTTGCCGAGTTATGCTAATGATTTAAAATTGGCAGCTCGCCAGTGGAAAAAGATATACTGGAAGGAACCGGTAGAACAGACAATTTTTGTGAAAGTATTGCTACTAGAGAAATTGTTGTAGAAATTTTATTCTTGTTTCAGAGGACACGTGTAACCAGAGAATGCCAGGCCACCATCAAAAGAGGCAGTTCCAGCAGGCCGACGATTTTATGAGGGCATGGTGATTTGGCTGAGAAGGGCAGGTTGGTTCATTCGGCAAACACACACCTGGATGTGTCCACTGTACACTGCTGTGGCGATGATGGTTGGAACAAGGAAATGTGGCACGTTTAAGGAATGCCGGTGTAGCCAGACTGACATCAGTATGTGTGGATCAATGCATCTACCAACAAGTAATGGCAGCCCTGCAAGCTACTTCAACCTTTATTCTGTAACATGTTCAAGACACCTTACATGTTCCTATATCGATCAGAACCATTTCCCGTCGATTGGTTGCTATTCGCCTGCATTCATAGCATCTGTTAAGAAGACTGCCATTGGCTCCACAACATAGATGCCAACTACTGCTATGGTGTCAGGCTAGAGCGATGTGGACGACAGAATTGCACAGGGTCGTGTTCTCAGATGAGTCACGCTTCTATTTCTCCAGTAATAGCTACCGCATACGAGTGTGGCGTCGACATGGAAACAGGTCCAATCCATCAGCAACTGTAGAACACCCCACCGAGCAACAACGTGGCATCATGGTTGGGGAGCAGTTGCATATGACAACAGGTCACCTCTAGTTCGTATTCGGGGCACTATGATGGCTCATCGATATATGGATGATTTGCTGTGGCTCGTGACACTCCCCTACCTTCAAACGGTTCCCAACGCCCTGTCTCAGCAGGATAACGCTCAACCACACACTGCTCGCATCAGCCAATGTGTTCTGCAAGGTGTACAGACGCTTTCCTGGCCACTGTACTCTCCTGATCTGTCGCCAATTGAACACATTTGGGATGTGATTGGATGGCATTTGCAGACCCTGCCAGTAGCCCGTTCAGAAGACGAACTGTGGCAAATGGTCGACTGGGAATGGAGAAACATTCCTCAGGACGCCATCCGTACTCTCATTGACTCAGTACCTAGACGTATTGCTTTGTGTATCATCAGTGGCGTATGCAGACTTCCTTCAAGGGGGGGGGGGGGTGTTTATAGACATAACTTTGTGTTAAAATGCTTAATATTTAATATAGGATATTTTGGTGAAACTCGCCAAGGTCGACAACATATGGTGAGATTTTAAGCATGGACCAAATGACTGACTGTCGCCAAATTTGGCAATATTTTGGTTAAAACTCGGCAAGGTCGACGACAGATGGCAAGATTTTGGGCATGGACCAAACAATGACAGACTGTCGTCAAATTTGGTGATATTTTGCCAAAACTCGCCAAGGACGATGAAAAATGGTGATATTTTGGGCATGGACCAAATGAGTGACTATCGCCAAATTTGTGGATATTTCAGCAAAACTCACCAAGGTCGATGACAGACGGCAAGATTTTGGGCATGGACCAAACAATGACTGTCTGCAGTTGTATTATATTGAAGATGTCCATAGGCATTTAAGTATTGAAATTCTTTTCGGTGGTCCTGTAAATAAACTCTCCAGTAGATTGGAACCAAAAATCGAGATGCACAACTAGATGTTACAACAATCTTATACAGTAAACTCCCGATTATCTGCGGAATAGGGTGGCACGATAACCGCCGATAAGCGAATTTCCCGGATAATCTGCAAAATAACTAAAAAAAGACAAAAATCAACACAAAAATGCATCAATCAATTTTTAATAATTAGAATAGTCATAGTACATACTTACAAACACAGAGTGGTGACTTCCTTAAATTTTTACAACAAAAAAAAAACGGTTAATTTTTTTTGTTTTTTCGTTTCCAAGCTCCTCTTCTTTATTTGTGATTGAAGTTTTTTTAACAGCATCTTGTCGCAAAGTGATGAATCATCCTGCTCCTCTATGTATTTAATGATTCCATCAACGTGAATTAGCGCTTCTTCATGGCTCATTTCTCATCCCTTCTTCATCGCTCTCAGCCGAAACCACACCTTTTTCTCCGGCTATGATTTCTTCATCGGTAAGGTGTTCGAAGCCTGGATCGTTTGCGTCACAATTGATCCACTCAGCAATATTATCTTCATCTACGTCACTTCCTCCAGGAACAGATTTTGCCAAATCAGATGCAGTAACATCCTCGTCTTCTTCTTCCTGTGAAGATTCTAATGATATTTCCACATTTGGCAAAATTTTCCTCCAGGACTTTACTATAGTCGTTGACTTCATCTCATTCCAAGCAGTGTTAATATCGTAAATGCTGTCAATAATCGTGCAGTCTTTCCAGAAGCCCTGGAGATCCTCGCCTTCTTCAATTCGCTTTTTCAATAAGTTCGTTCGATACCTCTTCTTCATAGAAGCAATAACACCCTGGTCCATGGGCTGGATAAATGCCGTGACGTTCGGTGGCAAAAACTCAACGAAAAAATTTCCATCTTCGGATTTTAGAACACTTACCCCAGGGTGAGTCGAGGTGTTGTCAAGCAACAATATGGCTTTTTCGAGTAAATTTTTAGACCTCAGATGCTCTCTCACTTGGGGTATGAATTTTTTTTTGAACCATTCTTGAAATATTTCTGATTCATCCAGGCTTTTCTTTGGTTAAAATAATGAACTGGAAGATTTTCAACTCGTGTACCTTTAAAGGATCTTGGTTTCTTTGCTTTCCCAATCACTACGAGTCGTAGTTTGTGTGTTCCCATGGCATTGCTGCAAGACATTATCGTCACTCTTTCTTTACTGGTTTTGTGTCCTGGTGCTTGAAGCTCTTTTTCAAATGCCAGTGTTCATGTCGGCAAACATTTCCAATACAGTCCAGACTCGTCAGCATTGTACACTTGTTCGTACGAAAGTTCTTCTGATTTTAAAAATTCCTGAAAATAATTTTTAAAGTCCTCTGCTGCCTGAGTATCGCAACTTAATTTGTCATCGTGAAGTCCGATTTCTCTAATCTCATGGCGTTGTTTGAATCTTGTTAACCATCCTGATGACGCATCAAAAGTCCCTTCTAATCCAAGCTTTTCAAAAAATTGCTTAGCTTTTGCAGCAATAATGGGTCCTGAAATGGGTGTATTCTCACCTCTTACTTGATTTACCCATTTTAATAAAGCCATGTCTAACTCTTCAAAGGTGCTTGTTTTCATCGTTTTCCTTTTCTTTATGGAAGATGAGTTGTCCAATGCGGAAGCAAATTGCATCAGTTTATCTTTTTGCTTTATAATGCCTCTAACTGTAGATTCTCCAATGCCGTACTTCAAGCTCATTTGTTTTTGCGATGAACCATTTTCAATTTTTTTTATCAACTCTAACTATCTTGGATGGATAAGACAACTTTTTTTCTCTTTACGCTCATCACTAAAATTGCAATTTTAAACAGATGCTAGCAGACCGTGAACACAGATCGACAGTTTCGATTCAGCATTCAGTCTGTTACTGAGTGGTTTTGGCGCGCTACCAAAAGAATGGAACAAGCCAAAGGGGAGAAAGGAAGCTCTATGAGGGACGGAAAAGTACCCTTTAGTGATTACAGATCTATTGTATAGGTTTCGGTGACCTTGCGGGTGGGGGTGGGGTGGAATAGGAGGTGGTAAATAGAAATAGGAGCAGCCCGATTGTTGCTCTAAAAATAGATTTTGCATTGGTTGATCATAAAAGGTGTGTGTTTATTTATCTACATTCCGTAAATAACCATTACCGGGAAGAAAAAAAAAAACTGAGCAAGACTGCAGATAATCCGCCCTGCGGATAATCGGGAGTTTACTGTATATGAAATTTCAACACTCTACGACTAATAGTTTTTGAGATTTGAGAGTTAAATACATACACACACGTACACCAAAAGTCAGCAAGCTTGGCGACTTTTGGCGTAGTTCTTGAGGAAGGCACGTGACCGTGGTCGGACCATTACCTAACTTATATGGTAGGACAGTATTGTGCTTGAAACGGATGAATGCCCCAAAATTGTCATTGGAAATCTTTTTGAGTGTTCAGAAAATTTGGCCCCTAAAATTTTTAGGGATCACATTACTTCCTTATACTCCATACAAGGAAGTAAAAAAAAAAAACAGATTTCAACTTGTGATCTTTTCAGAAAAAAATTTACTTCATATTTTTGTATGGTTCAAAATTTGAAAGGGGTGAAATAAATGTTTATCATTGGTAAAATGATGAGAAATTTTTGCCTGTTAGATTTTTCGATGCAACAGTTTAAATTTTAAATTGTGAAAATTTACCTGAAAAGTGATCTTTATTTTAAAAATTCCTCAAAACCTGAAAATTTAAATACGATTTTGAAACAAAGCTTATTTCAAAAAGAAAACTCAGTATTTTCTGTTGACATCAGAAATATAGTTTTTGAATGAAAATTCATCTTGCAAATATGTAAAATGTGCAAAAAATGGCCGAAAACTGGACAAAACATAAAATAACTAAAAAACTAAAATTTCGATTTAATGTTTTACTCTCTTGTATGAAGTACAAGGAAGTAATGTGATCACGAAAAATTTCAGTACCCATATTTTGATGAAAAATCAATTTTGACTACCTCTAAATTTAATTTTAAGTTCTTGCAAGACCAGTTTTTCCCTGAAGTCTGTATGTACATACGCATGTGCATGACTGGCGTCTCTCAAAAACTATTCACTGTAGGATGTTGATATTTTATATTTATGATTGTTGTAACATCTAGTTGTGCACCTCCTTTTTGATTCAAATTGAGTGGATAGTTTATTTATAGGGCCACCCAAGTTTTTCCATACATTATGCTCTATGAGCAGAAATTCATTAAAGCCTATTTCAGATATTAAGTTATTTTGAACAAATCAGTGATATATGTTGTTAAGGATTAAAAAATGAATATCTCCATTGAAAATAGTGTCTTTATCACTTATAGTTCTTCTACAGGAACACTCAAAAAAATTCCAACACATTATGGTTAATAGCAGTTTTAGAGAAATTCATTCATTTCAAGCACAAAACCAACCTACACTATATTTAGATAATGGTCCAATGATAGTCATATACCTCTCTCAAAAACTGCACCAAGCTTGGCAACTTTTAGTGTAAATGTGTATGTAACTTGCATACCTCAAAACCTATTAGTTGTAGATTGTTGAAATTTTATGTGTAAAATTGTTCTAACATCTAGTTGTGCACTTCGATTTTTTATTCCAATCTACAGGAGAGTTTATTTACAGGACCATGCAAAAGAATTTTCATGCATTAATGTTTATGGACATATTCTATTATGTCAGCAGTCAGTCATTGTTTGGTTAATTCTCAAAATCTCGCCATTTGTCATCAACCTTGGTGAGTTTTGCCGAAATATCACTAAATTTAATGCCTCAAATAATTTTGCATAACTCTGAAACTTTTAACTATAAAATGTTCAAATTTTGTATTTAGAACTATTGTAACATCTAACTGTGCATCTCTTTTTTGATTGCAATTAACTGAGTAATTTATTTACAGGATTACCCAAAAGACTTTAAATACATTATGGCCTAGGATATCTTCAATTCATTAAAAGTCAGTGATGAATCACTATTTCAGCTATGACCCCAGAATCACACTAACTATCTCAAGCTTGTTGGCTTTTGGAAAAAAATATCGCTCAATTAGGTGCCATAAACAAATCTTTCAAAATGAACCCAACTTGGCAATATCTCAAGTATTTGGCTAGAGAATGCTAAACCTTAGTGTTATTGCAATATTTTATCTCTTTCAAACAAAATAGTTTAGATGAAGTGCACTGAAAATATTTATGACTTAATAGACGTACAAGGAAATCATATAATGTCCACATCAATTTGTTTCCTTTTTTACAGCAATAGCTTTCTTTTGTCCTATTTAGTCAGTGTTCCATTCCAAATTTGGTAAAGATCCGATATCATAGCGAACAAAAAAACTTCTAACAGACATACAATGCAGCTATTATACAGGGTGTCTAGTGCTAACGGTGCCCAATGACTATTTCCTAAACAGTTAGAGACATAGTTCCAATTGCAAAAATGCTTTAAATTGTATAATCTATTATATCAGAAACAATCGAAGTCAATAAATTAATTCCTATAAAAATGAAGAAATTTAAATTTTTATACGATCTCCTGGTCCTATCAGTTATATTTAGACAAATTTTCCTTACAGAATTTCGCGAACAACAACAAAAAAAAAATTAGTTTTCTACAGCCAAAATTTACTGAGTTATAGCTGCTTAAAGTTAGAGTACTTTTCGAGGTGCAAAATAGGGGTTGTACACAAAATGAATTTGAGAAAAATTAATGTACATGGTTTTGAGCCTTGTAATATTTATTAACAATTTCATCAAATATTTTACCATTGTAGATTGCAATAAACAAGATTAACATTTAACTATGTGTATCCAATAAATTAACATAAAATTGTAGCTTATACTGAAAATAGAACTTTTAAAGAGTTTTTTAAAATAAACTGGGGTTAAATAACTTAAAATACAAAGACAAGAGAATAAAACACTTCATTAAACATTAAATTAGAAAATGAAATATTTTACAATTATGTGCAAGTACAAATATATGCATTTTAGAAACCTAAAATAATATTACAAATCCTGTTAGTGTAACATTTGCTCAACGTATAGCTTCCTTCGGCTGTAATGCAAATATGCACCCGTGTAAAAAACTCTTACTGTACTTTGCGTAGCATATTCAGTGTTACACATATGTACGATTTAGTAAGTCTGATCCTGGATAGATTTTTATAAAGCCTGACTATAACCTTTCGCTTAAAGATTACTATGTTTTGCTTCTTTCTCCGCATTATGCCAGAAAATGGATTTATAACCCATAATTTTAAATTTCAATATTTATATGGCCCCTTAACGGTTTACCATATTGGGACATTTTTAAACGTGGAAAACTACTTAAATCAAAATATTTGCTGCTTCATAACTTGGTGAATCATAGAAGGGCAATTTTTTTTTTTTATTGTGCATGACATTGTATAAAGAAAAATTTCCTCACTATAACAGATAGGACTGGGAGACCATATAAAAATTTAAGTTTCATAATTTTTATAGGAATTCATATACTGACTTCGATTGTTTCTGGTATAATAGGTTATACAATTTAGAGCAATTATGTAAATGGAACTATGTGTCTCTAACAAATGGTTTAGGAAATAGCCATTGAGCACCATTGGCACTGGACACCCTGTATATATAGATATCATAGATAGGGGAGAGGGGAGTACAGTGGGTCATTGAAGATATTTTTGGATCAGTGACTAGTTTGCAAATGAGAAAGTTATTTAAAGTAGGTACCAAACAACTTAATTCTGTGGAAAAAGTTAAACATCTCACATTCATAGTGATAGCAAGAAAGAGCCAATTTGTTTTCTGATCATCTGGCATGAAATTTCAAGAAAGTAAGACTTTTATGTTATCACACTTGAAATTTGTCAAGTAAATATCAGTACATGGTATGTTTATGTAGCTTCAAGTAAATATCAGTACATGGTATGTTTATGTAGCTTAAATTACCTTCTTCCTATCATGTTGTGTTTAAATGGATATTTTAATGATTTGCAATTCTGAGTTGAAAAATAGTGCATTGGTTCATGTGGGGCATACTGGATCATCTGAAATGGGGTACAGTGGGTCAATGACCCACTGCGTCCCCATTTATGTATTTATTGTCTTTCTGTAAGTTTCTTATTTAGATAAATTTAGATCATTCAAACATTAAAAAGTAAGTCTTTCACATAAGCCACAGAATCTTTAGTTTTTGAAGAAAACTATGCAAAATAAAAAATGACAGCAGAAATGGTAAAAGTTTTTTCCCAACTCTGATATGTGGTTTCCTCCAAAACCTCACATAAATACAGGTTAGGATCCTTTAGAAAGTCCCCCATGGAGGGCATTCCCCCTATAAGCCTAGGAACCTAGTGCAGTCCATTGGCCTTAATCCACAAACACAAACCTGACTCTGATGGAAAATAGAAAAAACTGAGAGGCAACCTAAAAAGATCGGAAATTCTTACAGATACACCTGTGAAAATCACGAATCAAAATGAAATGATTGAAAAAAAGAAGAGTGAAAGACCTAATGATATGAAGAAGAGAAAAAAAAAAAAAAAAAATCTGCAAGCAATTATAAAAAATAGCAGAAGTGAAGAAGAGGAAGAATGAAAAGCACTTTCTAGTGAATCTGACTTTAAGGATTTGGAATTTGAAGATGTAGAAGATTTTAGTGCTAACAGTGGAGATTTTGTATTATTCAAGGTCTACAGCAAGAAAAAATGCAGTTTTAAACTCTATGTTACTCAAGTTGTTGGCAAAAATGAAAATGAAATTGAAGTGCATAACATGAAAAGAATTCAGCTAAGTTATGCACTTATCTTTGATGAAGCTGACATTTATACAGCAGACTGTAAGGATATTGTAAGATTAGTGTGAGAAGTTGCCGAAAAGAAATGTATTATAAGGAACTGAGAAAACAGTGACAAAGTTGACTTTTGCTGTAGATTTTCAGTTATATAATGTCCAATCGTTATTGTAAAATAACAATTGTTTTAATATCTTAAAAATAAGTATAAAATGAAAAATTTTTAAATTTTATAGGACTTAAAAAAAGATTGATATTATCTAATACCTTTTTCTCTAATTTATTAACAAATTTAGTGTGTGCATATTTTAGAACTATAAAATTAACATTTACCTTATAATTTCTTGAGCTATTTTAATATCTAACTTAATATTATGTATTGTCAGGCAATAAAAAAGTTTGTTACTCACTTTCAAGATTATTTTTATTTTTTATTGGGTTTCTCGCTAGCTGACCCACTGT
Source organism: Cheiracanthium punctorium (assembly GCA_038373885.1). Classification (NCBI taxonomy): domain Eukaryota; kingdom Metazoa; phylum Arthropoda; class Arachnida; order Araneae; family Cheiracanthiidae; genus Cheiracanthium; species Cheiracanthium punctorium. Next base: position 174,773 of record JAWZYV010010542.1, on the reverse strand, counting down.
ACCCTATTCATTCACCCAGTGTATCCCTTTATGAGGTCTAGTGGGTCAACAAAAATGCACTTAAGAAAAGTTTTTTATTGTACAAAACCTTTTCTTAAAATTGAATAAAAATTAATTAACATAGTCAATAGATCAGAGAACATAATTAATACAATAGTTTAATATTCTGTATTTAAAATAGTTTTAGAATTATATTTAAAAATTGACCCACTATCCCCGTGTCTCTCCTATAGGAATACCAACATGGAACATTCTATATTTCATGTACTTTTGGTGATCATAGCTGTTTTAAAAGTAAACCCTAATGACATAATATTTGCATAAAGCATGTCACCCTTACTCTTTCTGGTGCAAATTCAACTTCATGACATCAAAACAATATTAAATTCACTTATGATTAAACTTTAAAATAAATAACTAATTTCATAGTCTATTCATTAAATTAGTTTTCATAGTAACAGAATCTATTACTGTCACTTTAGCTGTCAACTTCAACTATCAAATTTTTGTAATTTTTAGACTTTTTAGTTTAAGAAAAATGACCTATTATGAAACACCAAGAAATTAATTTACTAGAGCTTTAAAAGTTCTCGGATATTTAATTCTATTGAAGCTATTTTGCAGTTCTCATTTTGCATATATGGCAACAGACTTTTCAATTTACCTGGGCTTACACATGTGTACTATGCCCTTACTCAACACACATGCAGTGGAGCTTTAGTCTCCTACGTGATACTTCTTAAATTTTAATGTAGAATCTATTCACTGCTTTTTATGCTTAGGTAGCATAAATTAAAGCTTTTGTAATACAGTTAAATACTTCACAAATAGCTAATTAAATTTGAAATATTGTTTTATTTTAAAATTCATTAAAATGTCTTACTTGATATTTCTGTTAATTTCAATAAAGGCCTAAATTTGCTTTTTACTACATTACAAAATTAAAGAACATTCTGGCCAAGGTCACAACTAAGAGGGGATCATGAGGGTTTGATGCCTGAAATTTTAGTTAACGCATTAGTTCAGGGGTGCAAATAGGATCCAAATATTTAGTAGCACCAAACTTTTCCTATCTCTCAAAATGGTGGAAATAAATGCAATTTTTAGTTGCACATGCTGATTTTTTGGTCACACCATGTGACCGCTTATTAGCATAATTGTATTACAGTGAAACCTGTTTTTAAAGACCACCACTGGGACCAAGAAAATGTGGTCTTTAAGGAGGGTCGGTCTTTGAATTCAGGTAATACGATACATTTTGACAAAATTTTAAGCGTACTTAATTTTATCAATAGAATTGGAATTTATTTGATAATTACCTGATTATCACTGAAATGGCTTTTATATAGATATAATTAATAAAAAGCATCTATGTATTTATTTTTTTATAAAATGTAGAAAAAGGCAGTGAAACTTTATACATTTTAATAAATAAAATGAGAATATGTTTAAATTAAAAAAAATTGAAAACTATAATAAAATTTTGCTTTACATGGTAGGTACTTTATTATTTTTACTTCCTTGTACGTAGTATAAGGAAGTAATGTGATCCCGAAAAATTTTGGGGGCCAAATTTCGACATAAAAACCGATTTTGACTACCTCTAAATTTAATTTAAAATTTTTTTTCGATGCATCTCATCGTAGGCTAGCATGCACGATCATATTAACGCGTCTGCAACTCATTTTGACCAGTGGCGAGTCTACTGTGGCCAGTTTTTCCATGCCGTCTGTACGTACGTATGTATGTAACTCGCATATCTCAAAAACTATTGGTCGTAGAATGTTGAGATTTGATATTTAGGATTGCTCTATGATCTAGTTGTGCACCTCCCCTTTTGGTGGCAATCGAATGGATAGTTTATGTACAAGACCGCCCAAAAGATTCGAAATACATTACGCTCTATGGGCCGAAATTCATTAAACTCGCCTAACTCAAAAGCTATTAGGCGTAGAATGTCGAAACTTCATATTTTGGATAGTTGTAACATCTAGTTGTGCACCTCCCCTTTTGGTTCCATTCGACTGGATAGTTTATCTACAGGACTGCCCAAAACATTCAAAATACATTACACTCAATGGGCCGAAATTCATTAAACTCGCATATCTCAAAAACTGTTAGGCGTTGAATGTTGAAACTTTATATTTAGGATTGTTGTAACATCTAGTTGTGCACCTCCCCTTTCGGTTCCATTCGACTGAATAGTTTATCTACAGGACCGCCCAAAAGATTCGAAATACATTATGCTCTATGGGCCGAAATTCATCAAAGCGTTTTTTAGAGGTATTGGGCTATTTCAAACGACTCAGAAGTGATATATGCTGTAAAGAGTTAGAAAATGAATTTCTCCATTAAAAAAAGTGTCTTTATCATTTATAGTTCTGCTACAGAAACACTCAAAAGATTTCCAATACATTACGGTCAATAGCAATTTTAGGGGCATTCATCCATTTCAAGCACAATACCGTCCTACCACATAAGTTAGGTAATGGTCCGACCACGGTCACGTGCCTCCCTCAAGAACTATGCCAAAAGTCGCCAAGCTTGGCGACTTTTGGTGTACGTGTGTGCATATTTAACTCTCAAATCTCAAAAACTATTATGAAATTTCATATATAATAGGGATCGACCAATACCACATTTTCGCCGATGACCGATACCGATACTTTACCTATAAATTCATTTTTAGAAATAGCCGATACCGATACTTTTAAGTTATGGTATCGGCCGATACCGATACTTTACATAATTTAATGTCATTTAAACCTACATCTGTATTCTGGATAGTTTTTGTAATGAGAGTGGAGTTCGCGTTAAAATGAATAACAGCATGATGAAATTTGAACCCAGTAGAAAGCATTAAAAAGAAAAAGCAGTGGATACATTGAAGTGTGAATTTACAGTAGTTCTAGTCTTTCTTTTCTGTTCAATCATGCCGACGAATGGCCGAATTTATAAAAAGCTGAGCACTGGGAAGCGTGCGGGTTAGGAATTCTTTCTCCTCGCTTGGCTGTCGATCTAATATTCTAGGGTTTGGGGCGATTTTCTCCAGATGTTATGTGAATATGCGTTAGACTCCCTTAAAAAGTCCTCTGCCCAAGCCCCCCCATAGGTAGATGCCCCTCATTTAGGCTTGACAGAACAGAAACACGGGGGAGGGGGAGTTAAAGGGATATATTAATAAGAGAATCCATTTCCGGTGCCGACTGGTGCAAATATGTAAATCAATTTTTCTAAACCTCTATTTTGTCGCCTGTTTATTGCTATGAGCCAGATAAAAGGATTTCATATTAGACCCAAAACAGCTTCCTGTTTGCTCTTACTATATGTGTCTTTGTTTTTGGTTCATACCTCGCTTTTGTGCTTACAAAAGTAAACACATGAAATTTATTCAACTTCAAAGCTTGCAAGTTTTATTTACATTTTCTTTAATTATAATTCTTTCACATATGAAAATATTTTTTAGATTACTTAAACTGCATTAAATTGTGATAATGTATAAACTGTCTGTACAGTAAAGTAATTAAAAAACTTTGTAAAAAACACACATAAGAAGTAAAAGGAAAAAGGATACGCGTTTCGTTCAAAAATTGTTTTGAACTTCTTCAGTCCAAGCCCTTCGACGTAAAGACGTCGAAGGGCTTGGACTGAAGAAGTTCAAAACAATTTTTGAACGAAACGCGTATCCTTTTTCCTTTTACTTCTTATGTGTGTTTTTTACAAAGTTTTTTAATTACTTTATCGTTTAACACCAGTATTTTGAGTGTTTTTTCAGTTGTCTGTACAGTACTATGTAAGTACATATGTATTTACATATTGTTCATTAAATACGTATGTAAATTCTTCCCTTAAAATGCATAATAAGTTCACATTAATTAATGTTTTATTTATCTGCTCCAATTACTTAACCACTAAGTGAATTATTAAATGTTTTAGCAAGATTTCTTTTTAATATGAACTCACATGATCATTTTTAAGTTCTTTTTGAAAATCCGTATATTTTGATTCTCCGGACAGGGTTAAGTCACAATTAATTCGGATGATCCATGAATTTAATCTTTTCCATAGGAAGAACAGATACACGCCGATTATTCCCGTGTTTTCCTTATATATAAATACTATTCACAAGAAATATGTTTTTTACCCCAAAATTTGAAATAAACTAAATAATAATTAGTATTACTAATTATACTAATACAGCTTCAACTTTTTAAATTAACAATATAAATAATTATCAGATATAGATAATTATTACATTTCTCAAAACAGAATGATACACAAATCCTAAGTTCTCTCATTAATCTGATAGATAATAAAATCATTAAATGTTTGATAATTCGTACTTTTGATAGTGTTTAATTATGACCAACAGGGGCACCGGGCATTGATAGATTTGGGGGCCCCAAAATCTATGAAATTTGTTATATTTTTCATAAAATTTTGATATAAAAAATATTTCAGAAAAAACATTTAAAATTGGGGGCCCTTTCAAGTCGGGGGCCCTAGGCAAAGTTCCGATTTGCCCATATAATAATAAGGCCCTGCGCTTCACGACCAAAACCACATCATACTTTAAAACTTCAACCTTTCAAAACCATCAAAAAGAGGTTTCCAAATGGAAGAAAATGTGCCTCACTATTTTCAGCAGACTTTTAAAATGTGAATATTCTTATCAAAATTTAAAATCACAGAATGCAAAACAATGTAAAATAACGGAATTTTGAAGTGCATTTACATATTTTATTCTCTAAATTCGTGGATTGTCTTTACTCTTGAAAATTTCATTTACATAATGAAATGTAAGGAATAGTAAGTTTAACAAATTTATAATAAATACCAATTTATTTTTAATTGAAAGTCATAATGTAATACTTTTAAACATCGAATTAAGTAAAAAGTTTGTAATATTTTCTGAAATAACTGCAAAAATCTCTTGTCTTTGTACAACGAAATTTTCTCTATAGCGAATTTTTTAACTGGAACCGAGCGAGTTCGTTACAGGGAGATTCAATTGTGTGTGCATATATATATATATATATATATATATATATATATGAATGAACTCTATTTCGAGTCCACACAGTGAGAAAATAAACGCTTATAAAACTGAAGTAAAATTCTAGCCTACCTCTCGAAATTTGTTTTTTGCAATCCTTGTAGATAGCGTATTTAGTGTTGGGCACCAATTAAAAATAATTTAGAAGAATAGATTATTGTCCTGTTAAACTGCCATCTAACGATAACGATTCTTTGTCCATAATTTCGACCACACTTGGTGATACGACATCCATAGCGATGGTTAGAATTAAAAAAAAAAAAAAAAGTTCGAAAACACTCTCATCTCATTACCAGCCTCTCATCTCATTACCAAAATAAAGATTCCAGAATGGTTGCGCGTGTGTACTTTTCTTCTGAAAAGCGAAGTATCGGTTGAAAAGTATCTGTGAAAATGGATGAAAGCAACAGAAATCGATACTTTCCCGATACTTTTAGAATCGGAAGAACCGATACCGATACCTAAAAAAATAGGAGGTATCGGCGCCGATACTATCGGTCGATCCCTAATATATAAGAATGTTGTAACATCTAGTTGTGCATCTCGATTTTTGGTTCCAATCTACTGGAGAGTTTATTTACAGGACCACCGAAAAGAATTTCAGTACCTTAATGTCTATGGACATCTTCATTATAATACAACTGTAGACAGTCATTGTTTGGTACATGCCCAAAATCTCGCCGTCTGTCCTCAACCTTGGCGAGTTTTGGCGAAATATCGCCAAATTTGGCGATAGTCAGTCATTTGGTCCATGCCCAAAGTATCGCCATTTGTCATCGTTCTTGGCGAGTTTTGGCGAAATATCGCCAAATTTGGCGATAATCTGTCATTGTTTGGTTTATGCTTAAAATCTCGCCAAATGTCGTCGACATTGACGAGTTTCGCCGAAATATCGCCAAATTTGGCGCCAAAAATTATTTCCTATTTTGTATAACTCTGAAACTTTAACCCGTAGATTTTTTAACTTTGTATTTAGAACTATTGTAATATCTAACTGTTTTCAATATCTTTTTTGACAGGAGCCAAATGACTTTGAATACATTGAGAGATATAGATGCATTCAATTCATTGAAAGTCTGTGGTCAATGACTACTTTGGCTATCCCCAAAATCTCGCTGACTATCTCAAGTTTGTCGGCTTTTGGTGAAATATCGCCAAATAAAGTGTCAGAAGGAAATCTTTCAAATTGAACTCAGCTTGGCGATATCGAAATATTTGGCTAGAAATCGCTAAACCTTACTATTATTGATATTTTATCTCTTTCAAACAAATAAATTTAGAGGAAGTGCGTCGAAAATATTTTTGATCTAATGGACGTGCAAGGAAGTCATGTGTTGGACACATCAGATTTTTTAAAATATGATTTAATAACAGATTGCACAGAATAATTAAGCAAGGTGTTAAAGCCTTCTTTTGTTTCATTGAAAGTGATTGAAGTTTTTTGTGATGTGTCTTCATCAGAAGATGATATATTTTCACTGCAAACAGTTTGTTCATTCTTATTTTCAGATTCCGTCACTGATGTACTAAATTGTTCACGAATAGCGTATTCTTTAGTGACACTACACAAAAAGTTGTAATCACAACCATATAATTCATGGGCTAAATTATCATAATTATGGACATTATTTTCTACGACGGAATTATTGAAATCATTATCCATCTCATCTTCAGGGAATACAGTGAACGATTCACTGTTATGTTTAAATGCATAAAATTCTATTTTCAATAAATATCCTCCAAGAAGCAGTAACACAAGTAACTGCGTGCATCCCGCTATTTCGTACAGTGACTCCACGGATTATTTAGTGACTGGAAGCTGTGTTACAACTCAACTAAACCAGGCCCGGACTGGGAGGGTAGGAGCCCGCCCGTCTCAAAGAGAAGGGGGGGAGTTATTGTGTAACCGATAAGTAATAAACTTTTGGGGTATGGGGGAGGCACGGTGTTATTATTCATTAATTATGATTGACAATTAATGCATTAATAAAATATTGATCTATTAATTCATATTAATTAATCCCTTGTTCATTCGAGAACCCTCTTTCAAAAAAGTTTGAGAACTACTTTTAAAATGAAGTGTTATGAAGCCTGCTGGGGCGCAATTGCAGCTGCAAAAAATTTTGTATGTCAAACTTCATTCAAGTGCTACCAGTATAGCACTTTTTTTTTAATTTTCTTTCTTTTTTCTGTCAGGGAGGGCCCGCCGAGGGTGAGGGCCCACCCGTCTGTAGACAGTCGGACACCCTGGCCAGTCCGGGCCTGAACTAAACAAGTGTCAACTTTCGTTTTTATCATACCGTGTGATTGCTGATCATCTGAACAACGAACTTGCTCAAATAGAGGTAAATAAGAATTTTTTTAAGAATTTGCGATCGTTAAAATAGGATTTTAAATAAATTTGTTTCTTATACATAGCGGTCGTTGGTCGCGTCAGGCAGGTGGTCGTTCAATAAGGAAAATAAACCGTTATTTATAATTATATGGTACTCGGGACCGCTAAGACATGGTCGCCAAGACCAGGTGGTCGTTAAATACGGGGGTCGTTCAACACAGGTTTTACTGTAGTAGATTTTTACTTGAGGCGATTCTGGAGATCAATTAAAATTAAAGTAATTTTAGTGCTACTGATTACTTTGGTGCTTTTTCGACATTGTGAGTATCAATGTTTATCGTTGTTGTAATTGACATGCTACTCCCTTTATTTTTAAGCCTGCTTCGACACTATGCGATTAAGTATGTTAAGGATTCAAGTTACCTTTTCTGTCACATCACTTGTGCATAATGCATCATTATCATCTGGAATAAATTCCAAGTTTTTCAATGTAAAAATAACTATTTATCATCCCTTTGTCTGGCATGCTCACATAGAATTTTGCCTTCACTGATTATCTGCTACAGCTACAGCTAAGTTAATCATACACTAATTTTAGAAGTTTAGAAACATTTTAATAGTAGTGTACCAATTTTCAGAACTTTTTAATGATCTTTTTATTGGAAAATGATAAGATGATTTCTTAAAAATCACTGTTACATTATAATTCTGAAATACAGTTATTAATTAAATGTTTTTACATATTACAAAATTATTGTTAATTTTTTTTGTTCCATTTAAATTATTAAAAAATAAGTATAAAAATATAAACTAGTTACTTCTGGAGCTTCTTTAATATGAGCTTCATCAAGAGTCGATACATGATATTCCCATTCTAAATCTTTCAGCAACATCTGTAAACATAATGCCATTCAGTTACAATTTAATAGGTTATATAATTGCAATTTAATATATAATCAATTATCTATAAAACTGTATGCATATATGTATATATGTACTTAAACTTTTACCAAATTGAAAAAGAAATTTGAAACATTTTCATACTTTAATACACACTAAAGTGCTATACATTAAAAGTGTATTATAATCCATATGTTGACCCTGTATGTCTAGCTTCGTATGCTGCAAAGTGCATCATTATCCATGCGTCGACCCTATTCATTATTCTTGTTTCATTACGATGGGAACTGTACTGCGATCCATGAGCAGGGCGTATTTGTCTTCCTAGTTCCCTTAAACATTTCTTTGGAGCTGAAATCCATATTAAAATCGCCGACTAAAACAGTTTTTCAATGTTTGTCAGCATATCCTAACTATACTTACCTTTATTTACATGAATATTGACATTTTTAAAGACACTAATTAATATTCCCATAAATAGTAACAGTAGGCCATTAAACAGTGTGGTTTGGCAATTTTTTTACCATATGTAGAATATACCGCCAAGCTGGGTTTAGTTTTGGGGACTTTTTTGGCACTGACTTTGTCGACTTTTGACATATCACTGCCCCCCTCTCATCTGGCAACCTTTGAAAAATGATTTGCCATTTTTTGAGTAGACAAAAATCCATGTCTGAAATTAATAGCATTCAAGTGCTAAAAAATAATTTTTAATGCCATGAACAATTTAACTATTTTACCCAAAACTGCCACATAAGAAACATTACAAATGCATTAAATCTTAACAAGACCAAAGTACTGAAATGCATTTAGTCTTCAATTAAAGTTATAAATGCAATTTTTAAAACAACTATTCCCATCCCCTGAGTAAAAAAATTACAATCTATAATCTATTGAAATAAATATTAATAGTGAATGGTCAGAAAATAAACAGAAATTGATTATTTATATTGCTAATATTTTGAAAATGTGTTAATTTATTAAAGCTGCATGGATTAATAAATTAGTACATTAAATTTATGGGTGTACATGTACAAAAAAAAAAAAAAAATTAATAAATAAAGAAGCATTAAATAGTGGTACATGTTAAAAATATATTAAAAAAGTAAACATACATCATTGTTCTTAACTGTTGTTAATAATGTAGCATTTAAGACACTAATTGGTGAAATAAATCCAGGCAACCAAAATTTAACAGGTGAGTTACCAGTAGAACTCCATACTTCAAACTGCTGGACACGGAGTTTTAAATCTTGTATCCATGCTCCAAGGGGTTTTAATGAAGGATATGCCTTAAATAAAAACAAATGATTTTAAGGTTTGAGCCTGTCTTCTTTATTATATAAATACCAATAGTAATTGAGTTTAAATTTCTAGATTCAGATGAAAGCTTACAAAATGCCACTCTGGAGGTACTTCCATTCGTTGAATACATTTCATAAACTCTTCAATTTTTTCAGTCATTTTCTGCTTTCCCATAATATTATCTTGTAAATTACACAGAGATATCTTTACATAATTAAGTAAAATGTTATATTTCTTTATCTAAAATGTGATGGAATGAAATAAGAACTTAAAAAAGCATATTACAAGTTTCACAGAAAACTATGCAAATATTTAGAGGTTATACAACTGTTTTAAGAATTACAAAACACAAGTTATCTTACTGAAAAACATTTTTAAAAATGATGTGTTAAAGACAAAAATAAAATACACTGCTGGCCATCGTAAATGCAACACCCTGAAGGAAGCATGCAAATAATATGAAATTTACAACATGCATTAGCTGAGGTGAGATATGCAAATGATTAGAATTTCAGCGCAGACGCACATCAAGCGCGCCTGTGGCGCCACCTCAAAGCGCTATTTAAGGCTTGGAGATTTCGACGGTTTCAAGTACAGCAATTGTGTTTTTCTTGCTTTTTTTTCAAAAAAACGATAAATTATGCCTCGTAGGAAACAACGATCATCTTTTGATCAAGTATCCGAGTTTGACAGAGGAAGGATAGTGGCATACCGAGATTGTGGGTTATCTTTCAGGGAAATCGGTCGTCGTATTGGACGAAACCAAACAACTGTGATGCGGATATGTGATCGTTGGGTGCAGGAGGGTACGACGGACAGACGTGATCGACCGCATCGACCTCAGTGCACCACGTCACGTGATGACAGGCAGATTGTACGCATGGCAGTGACGGACCGCTCAGTCACATCACGAACCATATCACAGCAGATTCAGTCTGTAACGCATCATCCAGTGTCTGCGCGTACCATTCGACGTCGTTTACAGCAGAATGGTCTGTCCGCAAGACGTCCGTTGCTTTGTCTACCTCTGACGCGGAACCACAGACGTCTCCGCCGCCAATGGTGCGATGAAAGAAGGATGTGGACGACAGAATGGAATGAAATTCTCTTTACTGACGAGTCACGCTTCTGTATGCAACACCACGACGGTCGGATTCGAGTCTGGAGACACCGTGGAGAGAGGATGCTGAACAGCTGCATTATGCACCGTCACACTGGTCCTGCACCGGGTATTATGGTATGGGGCGGTATCGGATATCTCTCTCGCACTCCTCTAGTACGCATTGCCGGTACTTTAACCAGCCAGCGCTACATCTCCGAGGTGTTGGAGCCAGTTGTCCTTTCTTACCTTCAGGGCTTGCCAACAGCCATATTTCAGCAGGATAATGCACGGCCACACGTGGCACGCATTGTCCAAGGGTTCTTCGTCAATCACTAGATTGAATTGCTTCCCTGGCTGGCGCGCTCTCCGGATCTTTCGCCGATAGAAAACATGTGGTCCATGGTTGCTCAACGACTGACCCAGAGTTCATCCCCAGCTGTCACACCAGATCAACTTTGGCAACGTGTGGAAGCTGCTTGGTCTGCTGTACCCCAAGAACACATTCAAAGTCTCTTTGAATCAATGCCGAGGCGTGTGGCAGCTGTGATCTCCAACAACGGCGGCTACTCTGGGTACTGATTTTGGCAGGAACCACGCTTCATAGAATGCTGTAAATTTAATCATTTGTTACTTGGTCAACATGTTATCTACACAATAAATTTTGTTGTGATATCTCTTGTTTTTCTTGGTGTTGCAATTTGGGTGGCCAGCAGTGTAATAAAAATAGAAATAGGCAGAAAAATTGTTAGCTTGGGGGCAGAAAAATTGTTAACTTGTAACTAATGGGCCAATACTCCTTTGTTGCCCCAGAGCCTCCACACCTCTAAATCTAGTACTGGAAATTCCAGTACGCATAAGGATTCTTTTTACAAACTTTTCTTTGTGTGCAAGTCTATACTCAAATGTAGTATAATACATTACTTCTATTGTAAATTTGACCTGAATATTCTTAAAGGTATTTTTATGGAAATTTAGGATGAATAGATAATCTTTTGGTGTTGCTGCTGTAATTTTTAGTAGTTTAAATTACATTAAAAGAAAAATTTTCAGACTAATAGAATATTACTAGTGTTTTCTGTTTTTTTCTTCAGCAGATTTTAGTAAATGTACTTAATCATTATAATTCTTATTTCTACCAATAGCATACCCTGGTAAAGTAGCACCCATGGCAGGCAACAAAATTTCACTTTTTTTTCTTAGGAAGAACGACACATATCTTTTCGTTTGTATGGCCATTCTTTGTTCCATGGTTTGTGTTGTGGTTGTTGATTGAGCAAATTAAAAAGCCATCACACAGTTAGATCACAATAAGTAGTGTCTTCTTGACTTTAACCTGTTCACTTCCATCGTTACAAGGAGGGGATGGCAGTAATTCTCTCTTCTGTTCTCATTGTTGCTTCCAGACCTGGTTGTTTCAATGCTCTTGTTTCAAGCAAGCATTTGCATTGGACAACATCTTAGGCATTCAAGTACCCATACGGGAAGCAACAATACGTATGGAAGGGAGAATAGCTGTCGTCATGTCCTTGCAATGATGAGATTGTACTTGTTCAACACTTCTTTTATTGCATCAATCTAGCAATAGAAATCTCCACCCCTTTACAAGTGTCACACACGACACACACCTTTCCTGCTATTTCTTAGAGGTATGCCATTGGCTTCTATTTAGAGATGTCTTAAAGTGATTTTTTTCAGAAATAGAAAATTTATTTATTTAAAATAGAGGTCTGATTTTTAAATTTTTTTTTTCAAATACTTACATTTTATCTATCTATTATTATCTATGTTTAATTCTGTCTTTGCGTACATATAAATGTATGTACGCACTAACCTATTTTGGTTTTTACCAAATATAAGATTAAAAGAGCCCTCAGATTCACTCTCGCTCCTTGGCCTCGTAAACCCAAGTTACGGCACTGAATGAAAGACCCATTCTCTCACGTTTTCCAATCTTTCTTTGTTTTGAACATTCCATTTTGAATTCTTGTCAAAATGGTCAATATTAATCTCCGATCTGATAAATCATGTGTATGTTTGCGAGAAACGATTACAAAGTAAATCATCACACTATTATATACTCAAGAAATGAATTCATCCACTTAAAAATTTTTTAAAAATATTATAATGTATCATGTTACAGAGTACGTGAAAAAAATATTATGGAGAAAACCGAACTACTACTGGAAGTCAACATGATTGGTTGCGAGCCATATCGACATTACATTAAGAGTGCAATATCAGAAAAGAAATAGACATTTTTTGTGTAAAAATTTACTTCCATGGGAATCGAACCTTGGACCTCTAGGCTGTGAGTTAATGGCAAACCTATTTCGTCCCACTGGTCGTCGAAAAATTGTAAACTTGTTTCCGAAATAATTAGGGAGACCACTCCTTTGTTGCCCCAGGGCCTCCACACCTCTAAATCTGGCACTAGTGATCGCATATAAAAATAAATTGAAAAACATGTATTACATAAAATAAATAAATTATTTTTGGCTTAGAACCTTAGCTTAATTTCAAATTTTCCAAGGGGAACTTTCTGATGTATTGAAAAAAAAATTCTGCTCTTAAAAAATATACTCATAAAGTGCGACATCTTGAATTGTAGGATTTGATATACTGAAGTTATATATATATATATGTATTTCTTTAAGGTATGGGGGATAAGATTTTTTTTTTTTTTTTTTTTTTTTTGTATATTTTGCCTAAAAGTGATCACATATAAAAATAAATAAAATAAATTGAAGAACATGTATAACATAAAATAAATAATTTTTGGATTAGACCCTTAGCTTAACTTCAAATTGTACAAGGGGAACTTTTAAATATACCATGGAGATATGAAGGAGAGTTTTTAAATTTATCTTGAATACATAATATTGTCCACTGTAGTTAAATTTTTCAACTTTAATATTTTCCAGAATTTTTTTTTATAAATAATAATTTTTTAGTTAAAATTTTTTATTTGGGAATACCTTATTCCCCCGTACACGATATATATTTCGGTTACACACATAACCATCTTCAGTCGTTTCTGGATCTCTCACTAATGGCGGCTTCTTTTTATATCTTCTTCGTTCTTCTTCTTGAAAGTTCGATGCATGACGTCATCCCATGATTGGTCGATTGTATGAAGCGTATCGTTGATGCTGCCCTCTGTCGTCATTATTTCTAAGCTCTCACGAATGTAGGCATATATACTATTTTTAAAGTTGGCTATTTTTTTAATATTTTTAAAATCAATGGTAATGGGCTCTTTCAAAGCAAGACGGGCTAGAGCGGTACTTTGTTTCTGGAGGTTAATGTCTTTAAAATGTTCGTTTTTTCGCTCTTTAATTTTCCTTTTTGTAACGCCGATGTAGCAATTTTCTTTATTAGTATCGTTTGACATAAAATTAATTTTATAGATCCCTGCGGTTTCGATGGGGTTGATTGGGTCTTTTTCCGATCTAATGCGCTGAAAGATTGTTTTATTAGGTTTAATTGGAATACGGAAGTTCTTTTTACTGGCGATATTAGAAAGTTTATTGGCTATCCCTCGGCTAAAGGGGATAGCGGTAGTAAAACGTGGTTTATCTTTTTGACGGTTGTCTATAACATTTAATTTACGTTGCCTAGCTTTGAAAACTTTGTCGAAAATTTCTCGAGGGTAGTGGGCGTCTTGACATTGTTTCTTTATGAAAGCAATTTCTTTTTGAAGGAGTTCGTTGTTAGAACACACTTTGAAAGCGCGGTCGATATAGGAACGAATAGCAGCAATTTTATAGTTGAAAGGGGTTTTAGATTTAAAATTTACTATATTAGTATTACAAGTAAGTTTTCGAAAAATGGTGGTCTCAATGAGATTATTGTTTCTGGTTATGTTCACATCTAAGTAATTGAGGCTATTATTGATTTCTTTTTCGTAGGTAAATTTAATGTTCGGGTCTATGGCATTAAGTTGATTGATCAAATTATTTTCTTCATTATTGTGGGTGGTAAGGATAGCGAAGATATCGTCGACATAGCGAAGCCAAAGTTTGATGGTATTATTGTGTGTCTGTTTAATCTGTTCTTCAAGGATTCTCATTTTCCAGTCGGCAATTATTCCGGATATGGGGGAGCCCATGGGGACTCCTTTTATTTGTTGGTAGAAGTGATTATTATATTGAAAATATGAGTTATTTAAAATTAGATTTATTGCACTAGTTAGGGTGTTAATTATGTCTATATCTTTAAAACTACTTTGAATTTGTTTGTTAATAATTTGGTTCATTTCCTTAATATCTATTGACAGGTATAGATTTACAACATCGAAACTTACCATAATATCGTTTTCATCAAGTTTATAATCGCGGATGTTTTTAATGAAATCGTCGGTGGAAGTTAGAGTGCTGTTAGAGGGGGGTATAATTTCTTGCAGTATATCTTTCATATATTTTTCAAGAGTGTAGGTGGGGCCTTCACATTTGCTCACGATTGGGCGAAGGGAAGGGGGATTTTTATGATCTTTAAATTTAGCGAAAATCCGTGGGGCGAAATTAGCGGTATTGTTATAGTTCGGACCTTTCCGATCCGGCCAGGTACCATTTTTTATTAAAGTTTTTAGCTTATTATTGATTTTCGTGGTGGGGTCTTTGGGAAGGTGTAAAACGTTTAGACTATTGATGGTTTGTTCCATTTTTTCATGGTAATCTTTTTTATCTAGGATAACAATCTTTCCTGTCTTGTCAGAGCTTAAGCAAACGATCTTGTTATTTTTCTTTAGGTCGCTGAGGCATTTACGGTCTTCATGATCTTTAACAGTAGTTTTAAGTTTTTTATTCATTTCTTGTTGGGCATGCATACGGATAGCTTGTTTATCTGAGGCGGGTTAATGAGATAATGGCGGCCTCAATGCTCGCAACGGTATCATTGATATCTATTTTGTCATCAAGAATGAATTTGGGACCTAGGTTTAGAGTGGCTTTTTGCTGTTGAGTAAGAGTTAAGGAGGATAGATTAATGAATTGATCTTCTTTTTTAGTTTGACCTTGTCAACCAAGACCTTGAGACCCAATCAACCCCATCGAAACCGCAGGGATCTATAAAATTAATTTTATGTCAAACGATACTAATAAAGAAAATTGCTACATCGGCGTTACAAAAAGGAAAATTAAAGAGCGAAAAAACGAACATTTTAAAGACATTAACCTCCAGAAACAAAGTACCGCTCTAGCCCGTCTTGCTTTGAAAGAGCCCATTACCATTGATTTTAAAAATATTAAAAAAATAGCCAACTTTAAAAATAGTATATATGCCTACATTCGTGAGAGCTTAGAAATAATGACGACAGAGGGCAGCATCAACGATACGCTTCATACAATCGACCAATCATGGGATGACGTCATGCATTGAACTTTCAAGAAGAAGAACGAAGAAGATATAAAAAGAAGCCGCCATTAGTGAGAGATCCAGAAACGACTGAAGATGGTTATGTGTGTAACCGAAATATATATCGTGTACGGGGGAATAAGGTATTCCCAAATAAAAAATTTTAACTAATTAATCCGCTGTATTAAATAATGTTTTATATGTTTTTATAATAATTTTTGTTTAAACAAAATAATTTATTTTTAAAAT
The DNA here is from genome assembly GCA_038373885.1 of Cheiracanthium punctorium. Lineage (NCBI taxonomy): Eukaryota > Metazoa > Arthropoda > Arachnida > Araneae > Cheiracanthiidae > Cheiracanthium > Cheiracanthium punctorium. The sequence continues at coordinate 158,474 of JAWZYV010010542.1, read as the reverse complement.
TAATAAACTCAATTACAATAAACTTCACAACCAAGAAATTTGACTGAATTACTTGTTATTATTTTTGGATTTGTTCATTAAATGTTTGATGAAAGAAATTACAAAAAAATGTTAGCGAAAATAAGTTTGTTTCCAAAACCGCAACAAAGACCATTGTGCAGTCCATTTTTAGTCCAAACAATTAGCAGTCACACAGTGACTTAACAGTGCAATCGCTAAGTGACCGATCACATACTAGGCACAAGGTGACTTCACAGCGAAGTCACCTGATGACTGGTCACAAATAAAATTTCACAAAGACCACACAGACACAGTGGAGTCAAATCACTCACAAGTCACAATGTGACTAGTTTGTGATAGTCCTATGACTACCGTGATGTCGCAGTGACTATTTTGTGATCATCTGTTAGGGTTTATGTGTACCCGCTGTAGGTGACCACAATAAAAATACTTCAGTTTTTAATAAAAAGCTATAAAATTTTTTGATTTTTAATGACTAAAACAAATGTAGAAAGGGAATTCAACACAGATAAAAGTGAAAAGTGATGTCCTAAAATTCATAAAAGCAAGTGAAAATTTCCGAATATAGTTGACAGAAGCATTAATTTTCAGTTTTATATTTCTTACAAAGAATTTTTATACTTAGATTTTGCACATAGTATTCATTTTACTTAATAAAATTCATTTACTGAAGAGTAACTTTAGTTATGTTAAATTATGTTTTTGGAATTAATTTTATGTATACATGTTGTACATTATCCTAACTAATATTATAAATGCGAAAGTGAGTTTGTTTGTTTGTTTGTTTGTTTATGACGCTTTTACGCCTAAACCGCTGAATCGCTTAGGATGCATTTCGGTTTAGATATAGATGGGACCCTGGAGTTGGTTATAGGCTACTTAGAATTTTAGATTTTTAATTACTTTTTTAATTATTAATTAAAAACCGTTTTTACGTTGCCATGCTTGGCGAGTTTTGCCCGTATCATTTGATTCATGTTTTGAGCTAACAAGAATGCTATTACTTCAATAAAGAAGCACGTGCATCTGAAAAACATTAAATAATACGGAAATTATGCCAGTTTTATGCCAAATATATCTATCTCTAATAATAAAAATGAATGTTCTCCAGACAAATCTACAGAAAACAGAGCTTTGAAAATTTGAGCATGCCTGGACCCATGACTTCGGTAAAGTGTACCTGAGGCTCGGAAATTTTAATTGCTTTTCTAACTATTAATTAAAAACCGTTTTATCGCACGCACAAAATGATTTATGCTTTTGAAATAAAGCAGAAATTCTATTTGCAAAATCACATGCATTTGAAAAACATAAATAAGTATAAAAATTATGTTGATTTTACGCCAAATTAAAAAGCATAAATAAATAAAAGTGTACTTACGTATTATCCCGGCGGTCCGCCAAGACGAGCGATTTTTTGCCGAGATAAATGCCGGGCACATGAAATTATTAATGGTTTTGAATACGATTGGCAACAGTTTGGCAACTCATTTGACGAAAAAACAGTTTGGCGGGAATGACCGCTGGGATAATAGGTAAGTACCAAGAAAAGTCCAGATGTGTTTCTTAAAGTTCATAAATTTCCAAATCCTACAAATAATATAAATGCGTACGTTTATGTGTTTGGGTGTTTTTGACTGAATCACACAAAAATGGTTGGAAAAATTTGTAATGAAGATAGCTTATGCCCTGGCTTAACATACAGGCAACCTTTCAAGCATATAGCATAAATAATTCTTTTACAAAGACACTCAAAATAATGCTAATGCATTGCGCTGTATGGAAATTTAGTAGCAACTAAACCGATTTTAAAACTTTTTCACTGATTGAAAGTCCTAGGCCTATAGGGTCCTAGGTGTATATGGAGAATTCCTCTGTGTGGAATTTTCTAAGGGATCCTAGCCCGTATTTTCGCGAGGTTTTTGAAAAAAACATGGAAAACTGCGAGCGGCTAGGTCGACAGGCGCGACCGGTGATTGAACCTGGCACCTCCCGCCTTTCAGGTTTGAGAGCAGACTCTCTTAGACACTGAGGGGGGGGGACCCTGAGTGTTATAGGCTACCTTTTATGCATATATCACAAATAGTTCTTTTACAGGGATACTCATAAGAATTACATTACGCTCTATGTGTATCTCTGTAAGTACTGAACCGATTCCAAAACTTTTTTCACTGATAGTAAGCTACACTATTCTTGAGTATTATAGGCTAAAATTAATGCATGTAGCGCAAATAGTTCCTTTACAGGAACACTCAAAATAATTCTAATACATTACGCTCTATGGGTATCTCTGTAACTATAGAACCGATTCTAAAACTTTTTTGCTAATAGAAAGCTGCACTATTCCTGATTAACATAGGCTAAAATTCATGCATATAGCATAAATATTTCTTTTACAAGAACACTCAAAACAGTTTGCAAATACTGTCGTAACTGTCTCTATTTGCCAAATGCCTGAAAAAAATCTAAATTTAGTAATTTTACATACTCTGTTATTTTAAATGAAGTATACTACCATGCATTATACTTCATTTAAAATAAGTAAAAAGCAAATAATATTTAAATGCAGTTTCTTTGGTCGCAAACATTTTTGTTATTCACACATGCTTCGTTTCTCTCGGGACCTAATTCTAAAGCCGTCGCGGATGAAGTCACAGGTAGCCGCTAGTGTGTTTATAAAACTACATCTAAATAAATTTACTTTGAAAAAATAAATAATGCACACGGTGCGATCAAAATTCTAGAGTTTGCTCTTAGATACAAAAAACTTTTGGTACCTTCTGTCTATAGGACCTATAGGTCAAAACCTACAGGAACCTTCACCTCAAACAGAAGATTCATGAGTTAGCCAGTCATGTATAGGATATAATCACTTGTATTTATATAACAAATAAGTAGTTAAAAAAATACCTCTTGGATAAGCACATAGCTAAATGGCTCATTCTTTTCTTTCAAAACACTCATAGCTTTTTCTTCATTAATTTTGTTGGGAACTTCTTGTATCACATTTTCAATAACTTTTTTAATCTATTAATAATAATGCAATACATATAAATGAATACAATTTTTATAATAATAATAATATTATTAATTATTTTTAACAGCAATATTTTCGCAATGTGATGTTCTCTCTCAAAACTCATCTATCTTTCTTTTTATGGATTCAAAACATTAATTATCAGTTACCCTTTTATCACTTTTGCTATCAGTTATATGTTTATTAAATTATACACATTTTTTATGCATTTCATTTCAAGTTATTTCATTTGTAAGTGAGATACAATACTTATATATCATTAAGGTTTGGCGCAGTGGCATAGCAAGGGTTATTGGTGCCCGGGGCGGAGCTTCAGTTTGCCGCCCCTTACATTCAAAGATTAAGGTGTTAAAAAATGACTAATTTTTCTTTAAGATTTGTTTCAGAATGGGGGGAAAGGTGTTATTACTTTTTTTTTTAAAGTACTATCAGCAGTAGCATACAGTTCGCTCTAAGCTATACGGTAATGAAAGAAACTTAAAACATATGCAGTTTATGAATAAGAATGATAGATTGGATGGAACATTTCATCTTGTCGATATTCTGTTAAAGCAAAGCACACCAGAGCTATGTGTTAATGGAGGCATGTCTTGCGGAGACAACTTTCTAAGGCATTCTGTAGCGTATTCACATCTAGAGAAAATCGCCCCAAACTCCTGACCACTAAATCGACAGCCACACGATAGGCCAGAAATTCCCGAACCTTTACACTTTGAAAAAAAAAGCAGTCATCACTATAAGTCATCTACCAATAATGAACAAAAAAGTTGAAGCATCGTTGAATATGCTTTGAAGATGTTCGAATTAAGACACAAAGGATAGAGAAGTAAAGTCTTGTTTATGAATAACTGCATACAAGTGGCTTCACTTAATTTAATTTTACACACGCACACAAAAAAAAGTCTATTTTCAGACTTGCACTATAAAATGAAGTTGCTAAGTAAAAAAAAAAAAAAAAAGAAAAGAACTTTCATTTTTCTGTGGTATCAGAAATCAGTTTTGTGTATTCCAAGCATATTGTGAAAAATATACCATAAATATTTACAAAGCTGTCTATTGGCGTGCAGTCTTATCAATGAACTTTGATGTCAATATTGACGGGTATTCATTTCTTCAAATAATGAATTTTAATAAATTCACTTAAATGTAACTGTTTAATTTATTCTTGTTACAGTAAATTTCTTAAATAAATTAAAAATTTTTGATTAAAATTTGAACTTTCATATTCTTTTGTATTTGTTAAAATGTGGTCCTAGCTTGTTCAAAAATACCACTTTTCTTGGGACAAGTTGGAACAGAAATATTTAAAAATTTTATAGCTTTTCTACACATTTAATTAAAAAAATAACACTTTAATTTCTAGATTATATAAGAAGGAAATACATTATTTTTCTCATATAGTATTTAAAATACAATATAATTAGAATGATCAAAACATCATTCACCAAACATGTAAAGCTGCGGAAAAAAAAAAAAAAAAATGCCCACTTGCTCTTTATTTGGCCGTTGTTCGTCGTACAGCAAAGTTATACATGCCATTCGTTTGCAAATAACTTATACTTTAATTTACTATTAATTTAATTTACATAAGGGGCTGTCTTCATATTTAATTTTGCATCAACTTCGTTTTTTTCAATGGTAGCATACTACTTTATAAAACGAAAGAAAACCTTCAAATTACCTAAATATTCTACAATAATTTCCAGAGATATTGCAATTTTTTTTGTACGATTTTAAGGGACTTTCAGCAAATTGAAAAACTATTTGTAGGTTCCAAACTTTTTGCCTTTCGTTAATTTCACACACGATAGTTAAAAGAAGTAAAGGTTATTATTAGGGAAAATATTGTTTCTAGTCTTAAGTTTTTTGTACTGAAAATATCAGGGGTAGAAATTAGAATATTTAGTCAGTGCTTTAAATCAACTGTGTCTTCAAAACTTTCTTGGTCCATATACATGATTTAAAGAAAAAATGCAAAACGACTGCCTACGATTTTGAAGATCTTTCTAATTTTGAAATTGCTATAGAGTATTTGAAGGTCCTCTTAGACAGGTGAAATGTTGAATGAGATTCTGTTCTCTGCTCTTCTGACTACAATCATGAATGTTACTCAGCTACGGTCGAATTTGAAGAATGGCTTCATGATTGAAAATCCATTGGTTTGAATTTCATGAAAAAAACTCAATTACTTTTTTGCCGACCCCATATTATCACTGTGTTTATTATTTCACTTTCTTCATTTAATATTATTGTCTGCAGTGTGCAATATTTTTACAAGACTTTTGGCAATATTATAATTTACAGTCAGATGAAAATTTAGGCAGAAAAATATGATTTTGAATATTTGTTGAATGTTTGATAAAGTATGGAGAATCCACAGACCTGATGTTTCAGATATTAAGAAAGGTCAAAGTCATGTCTGTAATGCTGAGGATGTTAGCTTTTCAGAAACAGGACATAGTACTGGAAGACATAGATCTACTGTATCTAATTCTATTGAAGAAAATATTTTATTTAGGGAGAAATACTAGTGGACGCAGCAATATAGACAATTTATAGAATCACCATCAAACTGATCAAACCTCCAATTTATGTGCTTCACAATTTGCTTTTTATACATACTGCTTACTATTTTTGTGCAAAAGAAATCTACTTTATGTTTATTGTACGAATTTTCAAAAAATGGTCACTTAATAAATTTATATATGGTCCCTTAACTCTTGAAAATAACACATTTTCTTTAATATAAATTAAACTGCTGAGCGTAAAAATTTGAAAATTTTCACCATGTAATGTTACTTTCTGTATCTATTTCCATCAAAATTTGGCTAGGTCTCAATTCATAATTTTTTTAGCATTAATTTAATAATCCATATATATATATATATATATATATATATATATATATATATACTATACATATGCCTGGTGATTCAAAATAGATGTTAAGGCGATTATTTTTTAAACCATAAGTGATCGAGACATACTTCCAATTAGAAAAGTTCGTCAAATTAAGAGTAGCTTTCAGATATGGCATTTTTTTACTGGGGGTTGTATACATATTAAAATACGAAATTTAACTTTTATACGGCCCCTCCTTTCCTACCCTTTATATTTAGAAGAATGTTGCTCTTTGCGGAAGAAAATTAATAAAACAAATCCTGTGTCTCTTAGCAAAATAGTTAGTGAGAAAATTAATTTTGAAAATGATGACTTACACCACTTTACCTATGAGTTAGCATCAGTTTTCTGGCAAAAAAAATCTTTACTTTGGGGGACCAACTATGAGTTGATAAACGATAAGTAAAGATCCCGTTGTTGGGAAAAGCAATTATACCCATTCAAATGAGTGAAATTAATAGGTGCAGTTTTACCTAAAATGATCTGTACTGCTTTATGAAATTAGCGATAATTTAGTTGTTTGGGGGGGGGGGATCATCCACTAATTGCATCAAGCTTCTGGAGAAGGAATTTTAAAGTGTAAAAGATAATGACAAAATAATGCTGTAGGTTACTATGGTGTGGTAATTTTACCTAGAAACAGCCAAACATGCGTTAAAAGGAATACTCTAGCTAAATTAGGATTTGAGGAGTCAACTGTGTCTATCGAGTGACTATTATCATAAATGAACTTCAGATGAAAAGTAAATACATTTTTTTCACTTTGGAGACATTCTCTTATTGCTTGGCGACTAATGCCAAAATTTTCAAATTGATACCTCTCGGAAGCTATTCTACGTAGAGACACGGGATTTGTTTTATCAATTTTCTTACTCAAAGAGCATCATTCTTCTAAATATAAAAAAGTAGGAAACAAGGGACCACATAAAAAATAAATTTCATATTTTAATATGTATACAACCCCCAGTAAAAAAAAATGCCACATCTGAAAGCTACTCTTAATTTGACGAACTTTTCTAACTGGAAGTGTGTTTAGATCACTTATGGTTTAAAAAATAATCGCCTTAACATATATTTTGAATCACCTGGTATAATTCATATTAATACTTTATTAAAAATTCTAATAATAGTGAATTATGTTTGGGTTGTTTAGTTCTAATAGTACGAATAAAAATCAGCTTCTTACTATCAATATTTTTTTCTAATGGCCGGCTTCTGCCTTGAAGGCTTCAGCCACTACAGGCCAGAATTGTGGGTCTCTTTATTATGGGGGCACCTAGTAGTTGGACCAGAGTTGCCCCCTATGAAGGGATGGACAGAACAACCACGCCCAGTCAGGGATCGAACCTCAGCGGCCGGGAGTTGAACCCAAAACCGGAGTATGGGGGCCCCCACCATACAACTCGGTCGGCCTTACTATCAATATTATATGAGATATGAAATAAAGTATGAAAAAATATTTTAATGTAGGGGGAGGGGATTTTAGAGGCTCATAACTCCCTCATTTTCAGTTTAAATTTATTGAAAATTGGAATCTGGGGTTAAAATGAGCTAAATTTTTTAAATATGAAGTGAAAGCTAGGGGTTGCTATTGAAAAGAAAAAGTTGGTGCAAATTTTAATATGGAGATGACCCCTTATGCAATTTTTATGCATAACAAATTAAAGTGTACGTCAATTGTAAACAATTGGTATAAGTAACTTTGCTGTGTGACGAACGACACCCGATTTGAGTACAAGTGGGCATTATTTTTTCCATAACTGTACATATAATTGTACAGTGAAATGAAAAAAAAAACCTTTACAGGAATTTACCACAATCAAAACTATATTTGGTTGGCCGTAAGTACAGCATTTCAAATTAAATAACTTGTTTGTGATTAAAAGAAAATTTTACTGATTATATTAAACATAATAATTAAAAATCAATAGCACAAATAAGTTATGTGTTTTCGATATTCTTCATTTCTTTCTGCAAAAATGCTTAAGTTTAGATTAGGAACATAAAAAAATATAGGTGGTGAGGATATATAAATGAAAACAACATTAAAACTCTGAAACTAGTTAACGATCAAGAATTTTTGAAGCTATACTACAACACATAAACAGTTCAGTAAATTTAGCAAGCAAATCTTCAAATGCGTCGTTTTAATTATCTCTAATTAAATTATAAGAATGGTGATAAATACAGGAAATGTTCGATATTTTAAAATCACCGATGTATCTTGATACTGCAAGATTATGTGGAAAATTTTTGTTAGTAAAAGTTCAATAAAGTTTTATCCCACTTACTAAATATTGCCTTGATGGAAGGGAGGGGGGAAGCCAATTTATTATGTTTTAAACTATAGTTTTTAGTTAAAATGCATTAGAATTAAATATTTTACATAATTTCATGATTTTTTACAGCAGTGGATTAAAAGGGAATCAGCAACAGAAAGCCTAATGCAGCAAATCTAAAGTAATAAAAATTCAATAACAGCGAAATGGAAATAAATTTTCTAATAATATTTTTGAAAAATAAGAGTTCAAGCTATTGTGTGAAGTTAAAAATTTGTCCACTAAAAATAATTTTTCGAGATTTTACTGTATAAATTTTAAATTGGTATTTTTCTTGTTTTCTTATTTGCAAAGTCCTCAATGACATTGTCAAAAATAAACCTTAATAAATTACCTTTGGCATCATTCAGGACCTCTCTAATTGCATTCTCTTCTTCTCTCTCTCTCTTTTTTTTTTTTTTTTTTGAAGAAAAAATTGTTGGCCTGGACAGTGGGCTTTCTGAGGGCCGGTGGTAGTGAAAGCAACCTCTTCAAGGGTTTGAAAACAGACACTTTTTTATCATGCTTGCTGTTTAGAGAATTTCGGTTTCTCCACAGAAGAATTATTTGAAGAAAGTCATGGCGACTACTGGCCACTAGATTCACCCCAGCACTTAGAGAAGGGTGTGTTTGTGTTGTGGGATTAAGGCCAATTATCTACACAAGGGATGTGGGCCTATGGGTTGGGTACCGTCCATGGGGGTCTTTTAAAGACCCCCATCTGAAACGATTGGTCTCAGACCAAAGGGGCCCCTAACCCGTATTTAAGGGGCCCTAACCCATAAGGGCTTTGGTTAAAGGGGCGTATTTAAGCTAAGTTTAGGAGGAAACCGCAGAAAACTCCGAATGGTTAGGCCAATGGACGCGATCTGCTTTTGAACCAGACACCTTCTGACTTCCAGTTCAGAGCGCAAATGTGCTCAGCCACTGGTCAAGCCTTAGGGAAGGGAGAAATACTTTTTTTTTTTTTTTTACTTGGACATCTAAAAAGAGTCCCATTTTACCCATAGAACACCACGGGGGAGGGAGTAATGATTTTCATTAAAGGAGAGTAATACTTCTCGAAATTCTGTAAGGAAAATATGCGAAAGGGCAAAAAGGGGAGGGGGGTCTGTTGCTGCAACACCTATTTCTAGTTACAGATTGCTGGCTTGGAGATATCTGAAACCGTCTCTTAGGTCAAGCCCTATGGGCACTTATGGTTATGTAAAATGATTTTCATTAAATTGAGTGTAAATCTTTTAGATCTTATGTGAGGGGGGAAAAAATGGGGGCAGCTGCTGCCGCCCCTATTTTTATTTTCAGATTGCCGTCCGGGGAGGACCGAACCCCCCCCCCCTTGCTACGCCACTGGTTTGGTGACTTCTTGTCAAACATAGAAGACATCACCTAACAGGTTTCAGTTCTAGAAACTTATTTTTTATGACAAAATTTGGCAATATTTTGCCAAGTTTTAACAAAATTTTTGGTATGACTTACGTCATGCAAAATGTAGTACTTAAGTACATCTTTGGTATGAATACAGACTTATTATTTTGAAAGTCTTGACCCTGTAAATAAACTGCCCATATTACTGAAATAAAAATGGAAGGTGTACAATTAGATGTTACAATCATCTTAAGTACAGAATTTCTACATTTACAGTGTTTTAGAGTTAGGAGAGGTACATACAGATGTCAAAACGAAACTGGTCAATATGGATTCATGGTTGGTCAAATAACACTTTTTTTAAAAAATGTGCTGTGAAAGATTTTTCTAGTAGAAAATACATACACATGGTTCCAAAATAAATTAACAAATAAAATGCTTAAACTACACAGGCATATACAATAGGGTGGGTTGTTTTTCCATTTTTAAAAAAATCAAAATTGCCTGTGGTGGGAAAAGTTGTGTATTGATAACAAATGTCTGTAAAAACATATTTTGAAATTAAAATATATTAAGACCCCCCCCCCACCAGGCCTACGAAATTTCACCAAATATGTAAAATTCAATGTTTTTATTTATTTTAATTTTTTTTATGAAATAAATTTTTTAACTGTAGTGGAAATAGTTGAATAGTAAGGTCCTTCGTTTGAGATTTTTTTTTTTCGATATCATATGATATTTAAAGCCACTGCCAGGCTTTTGTAGTATTGCGATTTCTCGCAACACTTTGCAAGTAGCAAGGCATTAAATTTTGCACAGAGCAAGCCAAAACCCAGGTTCTAAACAATACAACACTTTTGAAATTTGTATAATTTGCTATTTTTTAATAAAGCGGTCTCTTTCTGTACCATTTTCTCCGTACGATTTTGTTCACTTTAGTTTAGTTAATATTACTGACGGATATTACAGTAACAGGGTTCTCAACAGGCCTTTAAAGAAGGGTGCATCGTCCAGCTGATTTTTGATCACCAGGGTTTAAAAAATGAGACCCCTCTCAATACTTCAGTTAGCTTCCTATAAAAAATAAATAAAAACATTGAATTTTACATATTTGGTGAAACTTCATAGGCCTGATGGGGGGGGGGGGTCTTAATATATTTCAATTTCAAAAACTTTTTTTTGCAGATGTTTGAAGTCAGTACACAACTTTTCCCACCACAGGCGATTTCAATAAAAAAAAAAAAATAAATAAAAAAAAAAACGACCCACTCTGATATATGAAGCAGATAATAAAATATGAATTTTAAAGTTTTGTAAAGTGATAATAGCTAAGCCTACATATGCTGTAGTAAATTATGGCATATATGAATAAAACGATGATGGTGATTTCGTAAAGTGAAAAAATTTAAAATATGCTTTGCATTTTACGCTATAATTTTTGTAATTAAAATCAGCTTTTTTACATGCTTAGTTAATTCTTTCAATTTTTACATACTTTCCATCTAATGAAATAATGGATCAGAATCAAGATATTTACTTGATTTTCAATATTTCCTTCATTTTGCAATAATGTATCACCTTGAACTTTAGACAAATAGTCTAGTAATAATTCTCCTTCTTGAATTCTATATGGCACTTCTGAATTAGGATGTTGTCCAAATATTTCAGCCACATCTAGCTGAGGTAATGTTTTGATATATGCTACATAGTTTTCAAATGGGCCATCTTCTGGCACATAGTAAGTTTCTACATCTGCTAACCTACAAAATAAATAAATAACCAATGTCATTAAATTACATTTCATTCACTTTAGTCATTACAGGATGTATGAATGAAAATGTAAGCATTTTGAAACAATTTTTGCAAAATCTCAAAATTTTTTAAGAATTTGATGCCTATAGTTAAAGTTGAATGACCACTTTTTATATCAAAATATTTCATTTAATTAATTCATGTTGTTATTATGTGATGCACAAACAAAAATTTATATAGTTGTAAACAAATTTCACAAAACATCAAAATTTAATCATTTTTTTTTCTAGAAATTCAATGACTCTAGTTTAAGTTGAGTGATCACTAATCATGTAACCAAATTTCATTTCATTTGCTACAGTTATTTTTACATGATGTGTGAACACAAAAATGTGTATGGACAGAATAACAGATTTACGGTCATACTGAGTTCCCAGGTGCTTGAAACGGATAGAAATCACAAAATTTTATTAATGTACAGACAAAAGTCTCATTTATTTATAAAGATACATCACTTATTAGAAGATTTTTTTTTTAATTATGCTCACCTAAACTCTCTCCAGCATACAGCGACTAGCAATTTCTGGTAACTCAACGTATTCCTGGTAAGGCGTGATATGGGTGCCAAAATGCTACAATTTTAACCCATATGTATGGCTGGAAATCAATATTTGAGAAAATTGAATTTTAAACCCTTTTCTTGATTAACTCAAAATTTGATATTCAAGTGCAAATTGAAAAAAAATTACTGATTAAATGTGTTTTATTTTAATTTATTTTCATAGCTAAATCATAAAAAGCACAAAACTTTAATTTTAAAATTTAAATTCATGAGCCATTACATGGAAAGTTGTTAGTTATTTCAAAAATATGATGGCAATAAGCGTACAAATTACAAATAAAATTTTCCGCATTTATCAGCTATCCAAGAACATATTAATATCCATCTAAAGACATGTACTTCTTAAAGAAAGGCGAATTTTACTTAGCACAAGTAAAAACATGAAAGAATGTACCCGCATTCATTCTTGAGCATTGTTCGTCAAATGATCAAGTTATCACCATTTTTTAAATTCATTTTCATAGCTGACACTTTATCATGAAAAGTACAATAATACTTCAAAATTTAAATTCACACACTTTAGATATTTTTTTATTTATTTACATTTTCCTTTCAGAAAATGTTGTTTATCTCAAAAAACACTATTGAAGTAAGCATACGAATTACAAATACAATTTGTCCAATTAATCTGCTATCCAAAAACATGTTAATGTCTATCTAGAGACATGCAATTTGTATAGAAAGGCAAGTTTTAGTTAGCGTAGATTAAAAGGTTAAAAGAGGCACCAACGTTCATTGTATAAGATCACTGGTTAACCGATCACGTTATCAATGTTTTTATGTGCTTAAAATCTTAGCCACATCTAATTGCGAATCTCAAATGGCTATGTGCTGTGTCATTGTGTTAGTTTCCATTCTACGTCGCGTAAGATTATTTTGTTGTTACTTGGCTAATCAACAAAACATGCTTACATACACAGAGTCAAAACTAACACGATGGCACAGCACACACTACTTAGAAGCTAACAATCTCATGTGTTTGAATAAAATTTTAAGCCCTTAAAAGCAGTGATAACTTGATTGACATTTAATAGTTCACCAGTGATCCTAAACAATGAACGAAGCTGCATCCTTTCATGATTTTTACCTGCTCTAAGTAAAACTCACTCTTCTTTCTGAATTACACGTCTTTAGAGGGCCATAAAAACGTTTCTGGATAGCTGATTAATGAGACAAATTTTATGTGTACTTTTTACGCTTTCTGCAATAGTATTGAGATAAACAACATTTTTTGAAAGGAAAATGTGGTACGTACATATTATCCCAGCAGTCCGCCAAGACCAGCGATTTTTTGCCGAGATAAATGCCGGGCACATGAAATTGTTTATGGTTTGGAATACGAATTGCAACAGTTTGCCAGCACATTTGATGAAAAAATAATTTAGCGGGAATGACCACCGGGATAATACGTAAGTACCGCAAATGCAAATAAATGCAAAAGAATACATGTAAAGCACTTGAATTAAAATTTGGAACTCATTTTATATTTTTTATGATTAAATTAGTTTATTTAAGGTGTCAGCTACGAAAATAAATTTAAAAAAATGGTGATTACTTCAATAGTGACTGGTGGCAAATAAACACTGCCTTACGCTATTATTCTGGTAAAAACTCAACTATGAGTAATTGGCAAGCTCAGGAAATGCTGAGTGCTTTTTAAAATAAATCCCAATGTTTGCAATAAATAAATAGAAACATCAAGAGTTATCACTTAAAATTCAAAGCTTAAAATAAACAGTTTGCGGAAGCAAGCTCATTACATAATCAACAGCTGGCCATCCAGAAAAAAATGTTCACTTTTGACTGGAGCCTCTTTAACTTTCTCACACTTCACTCTTTCATTTTAAAGGTGCATGCTCTAAAACTATTTGAACTTTATGCGAATGCAAGAAGTTTTTTACAAGTTATTTATTTATTTCCATAAATTCGCCTTTGTGAATATAAACATTGATGTTTTTTATGAAAGCGGACACTGATTATAAGAAAATGGAAATCGTAAGCATCGTAAAATAGCAGTAAATACTTTAAAACATTATATGGGAAGGGAAAAAGAAGGATATATTTTTACCGTTTATCCACCCCCCCCCCCCTCCCCTCCTGAAATACATCCCAGTGCGGTATTATGTTTTTTTTTTTTTTCGGGGGTGGGGGAGATCTCGGCTGTGGCACTTATGCAGACATAGCATTTCTGATGATTTTCTAGTTAATTAAGCTCATTTTTGTGGGTGCGGCAGTTCTTCCATAAATTACGGTAATTATTAAATAACATTAATCATTACTATTAAAGTTAAGCTTCATGCTTCTTCAAATCTTACTTTTTCCTATTTTTCACTGTTAAAAGTGCAGGGCCGTAACCAGGATGAAATGTTAGGTAGGGCTTTGAATGTAGTTTGGGGAGGCGGAACAAATATAAATATTAGTAGGCGGAAAGGGGGGTTGTTCAATTTGTGTATTTTTTTTTCTAGAGTATTTGCTTCAAAAAAACACCGTGCTTTTAAAATATTTAACATTCATTATGTTAATAATTTTTTCATTGAGATTCCATTAAAAATATCCAAATGATATTTTGAGGGAATGCAGTATTGGATGTCGGTTAGAGTAATTTTTTGTACAACAATAATTCACAAGACGTAGTTACTAGTTAATTGTGCCTTTTGCAATCCATTAAATGCTATCCAATAATAATAAACTCTGTAAAATAAAAAATGTTAACAATTAAACAACAACAACAATTAAATTCAGTAAATTAAAAATTTACTGAAAAGTGCATTTATTTTTCGTTTTAAATATATAATTGTAAAGATAAAATTGTAAGGAACTTAAAAGGAAACCGGCAGTTTCGTGTACTCGGAAAAATCCGAAAACCAATGCTACATGCAGCCAAGAGCAGCAAAATAATTAACCGTATGTATAGAAATCTGGCCATTGTGATGAGAAATTCTCCCAAAACAATGGGTATTTTTTATGATGTAAAATTTAGAGATTGTTAAAAATCAGTCGTTTCTAAAATTTCGTATTTATTTGTAAATTTACAAAGAAATTTGAAAATCTTAGGGGGGGCTGAAAGCCGGCTAGGTAGGGCTCAGCCCCCCGTAGCCCCCCTCTGGTTACGGCCCTGTTAAAGTGAATTCTTAGCTGAAAGAAGATGAAATGCCAATCCCGCAGGATCAGTGAGTGTCTCAATCCCGAAATCCCATGAAACGAAAAGTGAGTAATTGCATTCCCTAGTAGACGTGTGAATTTCAATTTTAAAGTAGTTTTGTACTTTTTATGCATATGTTAGCTTAGTTTGAGCTATGAAAAGAAATTAAAATGAAATCCATTTAAGTAGTAGATTTTTTACAGTTTGCTCTTGAACGTCAGATTTTGAATTAGATTAATCCAGTTCAGATTGTCAGATTAATCCAGAAAAAAGCTTAAAATTTAATCTTCTCAAAAACTGTTGATTTTCAGCCATACATATGGTGTTAAAACTTTAACATTTTGGCTTCTCTATCATGCCTTACCAGGAATACGCCGAGTTATCGGTAACCTTCTATAAAAGAATTTGCCCCATTAGTAGGGAAGAGGCTTAAAAAAATCAGAAGAAAGGCCATCTTGTACAGCAGGACAAGAAAAAAGGGGCTCTCCAGAGATTGATGCAGAAGCACAAAAAGCTCAATTAGCAAGACCCAGGGATGTGCCAGCTAAAATTAAATTTTGGAGCAATTTGTGGAGCAAGAAAAAAGACATTTTTGGAGCAATTTGGTGCAAGAGAAACAGATTTCTGGAACAATTTGGAGCAAGAAAAAGTTACTTTTGGAGAACAAGAATGTCAATTTTGAAATACAAAATTCTTTTTTAGAGATAAAGGGAAAAGTCATTAAAAGAATGCCAATCTAAAAAATGAAAATTAAGGAAGTTCTTAAACATTCTTAGCTAATAACAAAAATCAGCTTTCTTTTCGGGGAAGGGGGGGGGAGAGCGAGAAGCTTATGAAATAATTAAAAATTCAGTTATTTTATACATTGCTATACAAAATACCTAGTATTTTAAATCATAAATACAATATTTACTAAACTATATTAACCCATTTATGCCTAGTGTCCCTTTCTTGGGACGGTATTTTAGCCATCAGTCGAAAAAGTTATTTGTTTTTCCTATCCTTTATTCACGAGTATTTAACCTTAATTAAACAAACTATTTTAACGTGACCCAGTAGGATGTTGACATTTCAATTTTCATACATAATGATTTTAAAAGAAATCATTTCCTTGTTCAAGAAGTCGACATCAGAAATTTATCTATTATTGCTGGTACTAACAAAAATCAAAGAAAATTGCAAAAATATCTGGGCACAAATGGGCTAACTACCATCAGCGACTTATAAAAAAATTTGGCAACAGAAAAATTTATACAAAATTAAATTTAAAACAGAGGTCAAGTTTTACTCTTAAGGCATTGGAGGTTTAAACAAAGGGATGCCAAAGGAAAAATGTTTGTTTCTAAGATGAACAGAGGAAGACTGAAATTAGAATGTTTAGAATGAGTGATGATTTTGGTAAAAATTCGGGAGATTTACAAATGTTTTCAATGTATATGGAAAAATTAAAAATGTAGTAGTTTTGCTGAATTTGGAGCAAAAATGTCCAAAAGCGATCTTTCTGTAGCAGATTGGCACATCAGCATTGATTTGGCACAATTTGGAGCAATTGGAGCAGCTGGCACATCCCTGAAGACCAAATCTAAATAAGTGGGATTGCAAATTATCGTATTTTAT
Source organism: Cheiracanthium punctorium (assembly GCA_038373885.1). Taxonomy (NCBI): domain Eukaryota; kingdom Metazoa; phylum Arthropoda; class Arachnida; order Araneae; family Cheiracanthiidae; genus Cheiracanthium; species Cheiracanthium punctorium. Next base: position 141,696 of record JAWZYV010010542.1, on the reverse strand, counting down.
TTTGAATCTGAAGGAAGCCACACCAATAAATCTTGGTAAAGAAGCCCAAATCTGTTTTTTCAATAAAGACCACTTTTTTTTTCCAGTGGTGACATCTCTGCAATGACATGTTGAAGATTCGTTCATTGAATCATTCATTTATGTTAAAAGAAAATTGTTTTTTTTTTTTGGTTTTTCTGTGTGGCAACACTTCTTGCCTGTAACGAGTAAGTTGTTGACTTTTTCACTTCGTAGTTAGCATGCCGAATTAAATATGTAATCTAGGTAAATAAATTTTTCCTAATTAAACTTAATATACAGTATGTTTTTCTATCCATAAACCAAAAGAATTAATAGGTTATGGGAACAACATCGCATTCCCTGCACGTAATGTTAAATTTAAATTAAGTCATTTAGAACGTACGCATTAAGCCTAACCACGCGGATTTTATCCAGGATGGATTTATCTAAAGTTCAGATTAAACCATTAGCTGGTGAAACAGATTGGCAAGTTTGGAAGTATAGAATAAAATTCATTTTGAACTGCCATGCTGGTGCTTTAGAAGCAGTTGAAGGGAAGTTGATTAAACCTGAAAGTCTTGCCGCGGTGCTGATGCCGCTGCCCGAACAAAGTACGAGAAAGATTTTAAGGATTTTCAGACAGAAGAAACCCTCCATACCTCCTCCATGACCTCCATACCTCCTCCAAACCCTCCATAACCTCCATGACAGAAGAAACCCTCCATAAGGTAATGCGTTTTCAAACTGCTCGAGAAATTTGGATAGAATTGCATAAGCTGTATGAAGCGTCATCAGAAAATCAACTCTATAATATTAGAAGTTTTTTCAGTTTAAATGGAACGAAAATGAAAATATAGCGGCTCATCTTTCGAAGTTAAAGAATCTGTGGAACGAATTAAATTCAGGACTGCAAAACAAGAATGAAGCTACACTACCTGAATTACTTTTAAACTGCAAGATCTTAGATATACTCCCAAATGAATATATCACTTTTAGGTCCAGTTGGTTGTTGTTAGGTGATGACAAAAGAACTGCTGATGAACTAACAACCCAGTTATGTTCTTATGAAAGGGAGTTCAAAAATCGAGAAGAAGATAGTGCAACTGAACAGGAAGCTCTTATAGTGAAAGATAAGAAAAATAGACATTTTGTGCCTAAAAGAAAATCCAATAACTGTAATTATTGTCATCAAAAAGGTCACTGGGTCAAAAACTGTTCCAAGTGGATTGCTGATGGTAGGCCACCGAAGCCTACTTCTGATTCAAGAAAAGTAGGAACTTCTTGTACAGCCACCAACTTAAGTTTGATGTCGCTTGATGAAGAGGCATTTGCTTCAGAGATCCTTCAAGACTGTTGGTTTATCGATAATGGTGCTTCCAGACATATCACTGTGAATGGCAAGGGCTTTATTGATTTTGAAGAATTTGAGTCTCCTCAAGGAATAATTGCAGCAAATGGAAAAGCTCTACCAGCCCTTGGTAAAGGTACAATTCAGATTGTCACTATAGTTAACAATAAGAAGCAGTTAAAATACTTAAAAGATGTGTGGTATGTTCCTGAGATTAGCAAGAATCTATTTTCTGTGTTGGCCACTCATGATAGACATGCCAATAGTCGTTTTGAATCAAATGCAACTGAGTGTTGGCTGAAAATTGATGACATTTGTGTTTTACATGGAACTCGAAGCAGAGGAAGAGGACTTTTTAAGGCTAATATGAAAGTTATTACCCCCAAAAGATCCATTGAAGTGAACTTAGCCACATCAGGTGATTCACTGTTACAACTTTATCATGAATGTTGGGGTCACCAAGACAAACGCCATGTAAAATCTCTCTTAAATCATGAAATGAATATAAAGGTTAATGTTAAAGAAGAGTTATGTGAAGCATGCATGTTTGGGAAAGCTCATAGATTAAGTTTTGGATCTAGAGATAATTGTTCTTATCCTGGAGAATTAATTCAGGGATGTTAACTCCAACACTCGATTTGGGAGCACCCCGGGAGCAGAAAAAATTTCATTTGGGAGCAGAAAAATTCTATTTGGGAGCAGAAAAATTCCATTTGGGAGCAGAAAAATTCCATTTGGGAGCAGAAAAATTCTATTTGGGAGCAGAAAAATTCCATTTGGGAGAACCTCGGGAGCACAAAAAAATAGTTTCCGAGAGGAAAACTAAGATTCGAGATCAGAATTAACATGATTTTGGAGCATAAAATTGAAGATTTAGGAACACAATAAATGCATACAAGAAAAGCAAAGTTTGCAAGCAAACACCATTTGCTAAAAGCAAAACACTATTTGAAAGCACTTTTGGAAAGCTCTGGAAAAAAAAAGGGTGTATACAGGCTATGCTATCAGCAACTTGGTAAAAACAATACATGGATTTACATGGACGGAAGGAATTTTTTTTTTGTGTGTGTGTGAAACTGCTCTTTTTAATGGTTTTCATATAAATGCTAAATGGAAAGAGTGGGAGGGAAGTATTTCTTATATGCAATGGTACTTTTAATGCATGTTCGAAGGTTGTAAAAATACTAATATTTAAATGGTCGAATTAACATCTCTGCCGTTTATATCATTCTAGAATTATGTATTCAAAATTTAGTCTATTTTAAAATAAAGATTTTAATTACGGATCTATAAATGAAATTCGTAACACATTCTAAAAAAATTAGCGGACGCACTTTGGCTGAACACGGGCCCAGGGGCGTCGCCCCGTCTGCCCCCTCTCGTAGAGCCTGCACACACACAAAAAGAAAAACAGTGGTGTAGTTTTAAGAAAAAAGGTTTAGGAACACTCGCAACTGAAGACTCAAAAATCATGCGTACATGATGAAAAGTGAAGAACGCTTACTTTTGCTGACATAAGCTCGAATGAAAAAGTAGTGAGACGGCATCTCCCCGCTCATGATCTTCACGGGCCGAAAATGTCTAGCCCGGCCCGGCATTTAATCAAAATAAAAAATTCAGACCCGGTCCAGCTCGTATATTAATCATGATTTAAGGAAGGGGGGGGGGGGAATCACAAGCCAATCGTTTGGTCTTGTCCAAATTTTAGGAGAGCAAAAATTTCCGGAAAGGCTCGATTTTGCAAGCGCAGAGGACCGTCTTTAAGAGTATACGCTTGTTCCGGTCCATTCTAGAAAATGCTGAGGTCAGCCCGTGCCTTGAATGAATCGTGCTGCAAAAGCCTGGGCCCGCACAGATCTCTACCCCCCGCGACTACACCACTGGCAGCGGATTTCCGGATTATTTTGAAATGAAATATTCTATTAATTCAGACAGCCTAGATTCTGATTTCTAAACCTGTCATACTTCCAATTTTCATTCTTGCTAAGGGCCGGGACATAAACCGTGATTTTTTAGGGGCTGGGACGTCACCGTAATATACTGTTTTCTTTACGGACTGGTCTGGTTTAGATCAGGGGCGGCCCTGCGGTACATGACACCCACTCCACCCTGCAAACGTAGAAAAAGACGTCCCTTTTACTTTTTTCAAAATTGCTTTTATGATTTTAAGTTGGAAATCGTGCCCCTTCATAAACAAAAAACGGTGCCCGTTGCGATGATTACTTGTTTGCCTATCTGGCCGGCCCTGATTGAGGTGACTAACAAAGCCCGACTGGTCCGATCCGGGGCGGGTAGAATGGCTTCGGAATGCAGCTTTCGTATGCAGTTTAAATCTTGCTTTATTGCTAACTAGCTTTCCATACACGCTTTAAAAGATAAATGAGCGTGGCAAAAATTTAAAAGAGTCAAAATGACGTATTCGGCGCAGACCGGCGCAAAAATCGGCTAAAAGTGCAGTTCGGCGCAATATTTGTGTTTTGGCGCACCCTGAAAGAGTCAAAATGACGTATTCGGCGCCGACCGGCGCAAAAAACGGCTAAAAGCGCAGTTCGGCGCAAGAATTTGTGTTTCGGCGCAGCTCGGCGCAATCGGCGCAGAATTAACATCACTGATTAATTTCTGCAGATGTATGTGGTCCATTTGATAAATCCTTTAGAAAATTTCAATATTTTGTCGTTTTTAAAGATCAGTTTACAAAGTTCTGCTGTATCTACTTTCTTAGGCAAAAGTCTGATGTTGTCAATTCCCTCGAAGAATTTTTAGCCTATACTGGAAATTTAGGTCATAATGTCAAAGAGATTATAAGTGATAATGGAGGAGAGTTTAATAGTAAAGAAGTTGAAATTTTACTGAAGAAGAAGGGAATTGTTCAAAGATTTACAGCCCCATACACCCCACAGCAAAATGGTGGAAGTGAAAGACAGAATAGAACTGTTGTTGAATTGGCCAGAACATTAAAGAATTCTAATCCTGGTATTGAATTTCCTCCAGCATTATGGGCTGAGCTTGTTAACACCTCAGTGTACATACTTAATAGAACTGGAAAATCATCAGTTAAAAATGTGAGCCCTTATGAATTGTGGACTGGGAAGAAACCAAGAATCAAACACTTAAGAATTATAGGATCTGTGTGCTATGCCCATATACCAAAACAAAAAAGAAGAAAAATGGATAATAAAGCAATCAAAGCCTTTTTGATTGGATATGATGGAGATGAAAGCTATCGTCTTTGGGTTCAGGAATCAAACACTGTCATATGTTCAAGAGATGTCAGATTTGATGAAAAAATATTGAACTGTGAAAAAGTTGTCCAGTTTCCTACTACAGATGAAAATAAAGTGAGTTTTGAATCTAAAAATCAGGGAAAGTCAGAAGAGATGTCAAAACCAATTAAGAAGATTTTAGAAATGAGCCAGATGATGAAGATTTCAGAAATGAATCAGATGATGAATGTACTGACATTCATTCAAGCAGAGAATCAAAACACAGAGAACTGAGAAACAGAAATAATAAGAACGCCGAAACGCTATGAAGATTACATAATGATGGCTGAAGCCTTTATTGCTCATTTTGAAGAACCTGTTACATTTGAAGAAGCCATTGAATGTAAGCAGAGAAAGCACTGGAAAGATGCACAAAGAAATGGCCTCATTAACTGAAAAGGAAACTTGGACCTTAGAAGAATTGCCGAAAAATTCTAAAGCTATTTCATGCAAGTGGGTTTACAAGATTAAAAGAAATCCTGATAGATGTATTGAAAAGTACAAAGCCAGGTTAGTGGCTAAAGGATTCACTCAGCGATATGGAGTTGACTATGATCAAACTTACAGTCCTGTGACTAAGATGGCAACAGTTCGTTCAATTTTAAGTATAGCAGCTAATGATAGAATGCATCTTACACAGTTTGATGTTTGTTCAGCATTTTTGTATGGCAAACTTGATGAAGCCATATACATGCATCAACCTGAAGGTTACAGTGATGGTACAGATAGAGTTTGTAGATTAAATCGCAGTCTCTATGGACTCAAGCAGGCCTCTCGCTGTTGGAACAGGTATTTTGGAGAGTTTTTGTCAGAACTTGGATTCAAAACGAGTGAAGCTGATCCATGTTTATATATCAGAGACAAAAATGGAAAGAAGTTAATTGTTTGCTTATATGTTGATGATGGATTAGTTGCAGCAACTGACTTGCAAGATTCTGAAAAATTCACAAATGATTTGAAGTCAAAATTCAACATCACAACCAAAACAACAAATTATTTCCTTGGTCTTGAAATTCATAATTTCGAAAATGGAAGTATCAAAATCAATCAGCAAGCATATACCAAAAGATTTCTTCAAAAGTTTGGTATATCTACTCCTATGCTTAAAGAAATCACAAATGAGCAGAAGAGTGATGAACCATGTAATGTAATATTCCCTTACAGAGAAGCAGTAGGTACTTTAATGTACTTAATGATAGGCACAAGGCCAGATCTGGCTTACTGTGTTGGTGTACTTTCACGCCAATTAGAAAACCCTTCTAGAGATGATTGGATGAAAGTGAAATGTGTATTTAGATACATTGCAGGTTCCTGTGATAAGGGCATTTTATACAAGTATAATTACAAACCTGGTTTATTGGAATGTTATAGTGATGCTGACTTTGGAGGATGTAAAACATCAGGAAGATCAACCAGTGGTATTGTGATTTTATACAGTGGTGGTGCTATATCATGGTTTAGTCAAAGACAATCAGTGGTTGCAACTTCTACAACAGAAGCAGAGATAATAGCTGCTAGTGAATGCTCCAGAGAGATCATTTGGCTGAAAACTTTATTTTCTGGTGTTACACAGTTAGATGGAGTACCAGTGCTTCAAGTTGATAATACAGCTGCAATTAGACTGTCGCAGAATCCAGAATTCCATCGTCGCACCAAGCACATTAACATAAAACATTTTTTCATAAGAGAAAAAGTTACAGATAAGCAATTGATTGTGCAGCAGATATCTACTTGTTCCTAATTAAACTTAATATACAGTATGGTTTTCTACCCATAAACCAAAAGAATTAATATGACAGAGTCTAGCTTTATAGATAGTGCTCTTTAATAGTCTGTTTAACACAGAAATGTTAAACATAACTGCTTAAGTGGAACATATGTATCAGGTTGACTTATTAGAAGATAAACAAGGAAGCAAAAAGATGAAACGTTTCCCCTAGAACCAATACAGTAGAGCTTTTCTAATCTGGATATCCAAACCCCAAAGTTTCAATAATCTGTATGAAATTTGGCCTTAAAATAATCAAGTTATGCAACACAAACCGAAATTTAAACAACAGACTTTATGAGGCATGTTAAAAAAATATATATCACCATACTTCTTTATATATCCTCAATAAATGAGTTTTACTTTCATTTATATCTCCCCCCCCGCCCATATTACAGAAATTAAATCCATTTCATTGATAACTTTACCTAATTGTTACAGTTTTTTTTTAAGTTTATACAACAGGATTTCTATGCTCTGAAAATTTTTCAAATCCAGAATTGGTCTCAATAATTTCTGATTTGAAAAGTTCTGTATTTACATTAGAAACTCAAACTGAAAATTATGTAATCAACAAAAATTATACAAATCGTCATTCTATGCATGCTGTATATAATCAAGTGGCTGGAAAGAAAAATATTAATAAAAGAATATTAATTTTGGAATAAACGGGGTATGAGTACAGGATGGAAATTGATTGCTTGAAAAATGCAAGGATAAAACCTACTCAAATTACATGATTGTTGATGGAAAAAAGCAAAAAAGAATGATTAACACAATAAGTCTCAGAGTTTGCTTATGATTAGTTTCATAATCCTCAGTTAGATAACAGTTCTACTTTCTTACCTTCTAGATCAGGTATGGGCAACCTTTGTAAAGTTGCGGGTCGTATAATTGGGGTTTATATGGGATTTTGAAAAGTTTATAAAAAAGTTTTGATATGTTCTGCGGGCCGGATCAAATGTTGGGGCAGGCCACATTCGGCTTGCGAGCCAGCGGTTGCCCATATGTGTTCTAGATGGCTTAAAAATTAATAACAATTTACTCATTTACCAAAGTCTGGAAATATGACAGGTGAAGGCATTACCAAAATTGACAGACACTTCTGAAGAAGGAGAATTGCTGATAATAGCAGTTTTCAACAGTTTTACTCTAGATAGGAAACCCAGAAATTTTCATGAAAGAAGAGCGAAGTTATTACAAAAACTGAAGAATAAAGGTGCTGGAGAAACATTAATATGCACAATGCCATTACACACTCTGAAAGTACCAAACAGATATAATGTGTAAAGGCAGGAGTCTGAAGTGTGATAAATGCCTATGCAAAGAGCCGCATACAGCCTACTTGCAGGCTCTTGCCTGAGAAGGCTGGCTCTAACCAAATTAACATATATACAGGGTGGGCAAAATAAAAGTGTCCCAGAAAATATTTTCATGAAAGTGACCTGGAATGAAAACAAAATGACTGTTGACATTGATGCAAGAACCAGTGTCTGTGACAGTAACGTACATCACCATGCATGCTCATCACCTGCACGCTCTGTCATTACAGTCATGTGAGTGAAAGGGTGTAGACGTGTTTAGTGCCTGTAGTTTAATGCAACAGGAAATGGTGCTCACAATATAAGAATGGGTGTTTATCATCGAGTGTTATGTGAAGCTCAATTCGTGGAAAATGTGTGTGGAACTGTGCGTGCAAGAGTTTAAGCATGGAAGTGTATTGAAGAAACCTCCAGCAAAGTTCGCAATGCAAAAGTTAGTGGCAAAATGGCATAAATAAAAACTGAAACTATCTGAAGAGGGTGTGAATACCAGAAAACATCACTAAAGTAAAGGACAGCCTTGAAAATAGCCCAACATCACCTCAATGCTGGTTATCTGCCCATGTGGGAATTAAGAGGACATCGTGTCGAAACATTATCAAGAAGGACCTGCAACTTCATTCTTACAAATTCAGTGTTGTACAAGAGTTGAAGCCCCCAGACAACAAGTTGCATGTTGAGTTCTGCCGGTGGTTTTGAGTGAATTGGAATCAGGACTTTTGGATCCTGCATATTTCATTTCCACAGATGAGGCTTGGTTCAGCCTCTCAGGGTATGTGAACTCACATAACATGTAATATTATGCATCAGAAAATCCCCATCCTTACACTGAGCAGCCGACCCATAATTTGAAGCTTGGTGTTTGATGCGCTGGTTTGATATCTGGTCTCTGCATCATCACATGATTCTTTCATCATCTGTGAATGCTAACCATTATCTCCAGAATCTGTAATTTGTTTATGGATGAACTCACAGAAGATGAACGATTGTATGGATATTTTCAGGAGGACGGTACAACAGTACACACTGCTTCAACAACCTTGTCACATGTGCTGAAGTGTTCAGTGAGGAGCAGACAGTCAGCAAAGGCAGTGAAATGAGCTGGCCACCTTGTTTGCCTGATCTCTCAACCTGACTTTTACCTGTGGGGCAATTGAAGGGTCTGGTGTACTCCAATAATACTCAAACACTGGAAGCACTGCAGCAGAACATTGAAAATGCCATTGCTGCTATCCCTCCAGCAGAGCTGCAATGCATGCCTCAAGGTTTAATAAATTGAGCACAGTGCTGCTTCCATGCTGGTAGAGGACATTTCCAGTAATTACTGTTATCCTGAGGAAATCTCCTCAGTATATTTTTAAAAATAATTTATCCGGAATTTTTCTTAAAACCGTGTGATAAAAACAAAATATTTTGCACGTGTGGTTTCGTCGCCAAAAGGGTGATGTCTGCATCGTTTCTGGTTGCCTTTCGGCGTTTTTTTTTTTTTTTTTTTTTTTTTTTTTTTTTTTTTTATGTTGTGTCGGAGCGGGATTTTCAATGAGAGAGAGGTGCACTTCGGTTTTGAGAAGGAATTTTTAGCTTCGTGATGTTTTTGATTATAAATTGTGATATATATATATATATAGAAATACTGAAGTCAACTGAGAATAAGTATTCTCGAGAGTCTCTACTTAAAAATTGGTGTAATGGTAAATTTCTTGTGCCTGTTATGAAAAATAAAGGGTAAAATGTCTCACATTGGATTTATATTTTTGCCGTGATGTACTTCATGCTCTCCCCCCATGAGCAGATGGTGTGGCGGTAAGACAATTATCGTTTTCAATTTTAATATATATTAATTATATAAAGTATGCATCTTGATTAAAGTTCGGACCTGGCATTCCCATTTGGGATATTGCGAACACTGTTTCTTTTTGCTCTGTACTAGCCACTATTTAAATGCCATGAGTATATGTATTCTGTTTATATTTTTGAGAAGAACTATTTACAAAAAGAATTCTTTAGGACAAATGGTGGCTCACCAGTTCTTGATGCATAACGGTTAATGCTAATTGATAATATGTGAAGATAATTTTAAGTGCATACATAAGGAAAATAATAATAATAATAAAAATAGCAATAATAAGAAAAATTAACATTTACAGAAATTTTTTTAAAAAATAGCCAACATCATGGAAACGTACAACAAAGTTTCCATAAACATAAATTCTTATGATGGGGACCCTACTCTATTTGATTTCTTTGCCGAGCAAATAAAATTGGTATGTACTCTCAATAAATTATCAAATGAAGCTGCTCTCATCTTTGTGAAGTCAAAACTCACAGGAGCAGCATTAAGATTGTACATTGAATCACCTACTTTGAAATATGTTAAAACGTACACGGAATTACTAACTGAGTTGAAAAATTTTTTCATTTCCCCCGCAGTCTTCGGCTGTACAACTAAAAACAATAACAATGCTTCCTAGTGAGAACATTCCTTCAATTGCTCACAGAATAGCAAAACTGACTAAACAGGTGTATCCGAATTTGACAGATAATGCTTCTTTACAGCAAATAATGCTGGTGTCTTTAATGCAAGCTGTTCCGAATTCCATTAAGGTAAAGTTGGTTGAAAAACAATGCAAAACCTTTGATGAGGCTGTAACACATGCAAAAGCTCTGTTTGAACAATATTCGAGACACAATATTTTAAACTACCTTGTCGAGAATCAATCACAAAATTTTGCGGATGATCTTTCATTACTGAAAGAGTCAGTAAATTTAATAAAAACCAAAAATGAAAATGTACAAGCTAATAAACACATTAGTAAGGAAGGTTACAGGAATTCAAACAAAAATTTCTTCAATAAAAATCGCTACAACAATGTGACATCTCACAGGCAACACTCTAAAATGAATGCAAAGTACTTTGGTTCCAATAGCCAAGATAAGCAAACCATTGTGTGTGCATATTGCGATCGCAAGAGACACACAGCAAAGTATTGCCGGATACTCAAACACGACAATCAATTTGATAAACACAGGAATATTCATAGTAGACACAGTCAAGTAGTCAATCCTTCTAGACAAGGGGAACAAGGGCATGCTCGAGAACAACATTGCTACTGTCTTCAGCCTACGATAGCGCCAGCTGCTCCAGCAACAACTCATAATAATGAAACATGTTTAAATAATTGCAATATATCATCTAGCTTGCATGGCTGTGCTCGTAACTGTACATCAGAGAACCTTCACTCAAACTTCCTGTGAGAAGCGGAAATTCAGGGCCGTCCACTTCTCATGAATTTAGTGCACCTAGTTTTGTTTCATCACAATTTCTGGAAAATCGAGTTCCTCCTGATATACAACAGAGAAGTACACAGAATCATACATACAATAAAAATGCTTCCACACAAACATTCTTTGAAAATGATGATCATGTTGTAACACAAGAACATATAGCTTCACAGGTAGAGATTCAAGACACGTCAGCAACAAAAGCTATTCAAACAAGCAACCTAACTCATTCTGACACTTTTCAAGAATTTGTGTTTTCAGTCAATCAAGCTCACAATCCTTTACCTGTAATTGATATAATTTTAGTCAAGTTAAATTTTCCATTTTTGATTGACTCAGGATCCTCCATCTGCATAATGGACACTGAATTTTTTCACTCCATAAAATCTTTCACAAAATATAAGTTTTTGGCCAGAACAGTTACAATTTCCACCATAAACTCTGATGTCAAGTTTTCTGGATGTGTAGACATTTCTTTTAGAATAAACAATATTCACTTTAGACATAATTTTTTCCTGGTCAGGATGCCCCATACCTCGCCATTCAGAGGAATTTTGGGCACCGACTTTTTGAAGAAAGAATCTATTATTGTAGATTTCAACACAAATACAGTGAAAGTTAAAAACCTAAAAATTCCTTTTGTGTCTTCTGTTCAGTCTCAAGAAAAATTTCTTAATAATATTGAAAATAGGGAAATCTGTATAACGGAGATTTCTGAAGGGACTTGTCCGTCAAATAGACATGCAAATGACTCAGAAAATGGCGTATCCCTGTCAGTAACTGAAAACAATTCCAGCAAGAATTCAAACACAGTAAAAGTTTGCAGAAAAACAGTCATCCCTCCAAAGGAACAAAAGTACATAGAAGTCTGTATGCAAATGCATGGAAATTTTAAAGACTTTCTTTTTGAACCTTTCCACAGAATCAAAAACACAAAAACAAACACATCACTACATTCAGTTCCTGAAGTAAATGAAGAAATGTCAAATGTCAAGTGCAAAAGCACGCATAGTGGTCAAATTTCACAAAGTGATAAAAGAACGCATAAGGGCAAAAACGAAATAAGTTTCCATATTTTGGTTGAGAATTTGTCAGATAAACCAGTTCACATCAACAAAAACTCAGCAATAGGTGAATATTTTGAAATCGATGGTATAAGTGAAATTGATGAAGATAACCAAAACACAAATGTAGAACAAATTCATTTAATACACGCAGATGATCAAATCAAAAATATTAGAGAACAAGAATTTAACCTACAAAATTTTAATATAAAACACTTAATACGTCATGAACGTCAGGAATTTGAGGAGCTACTTACAAAATACAAACAGGTCTTTGCTACTTCCCTAAAAGCTATGGGACATACTGATCTGGTGATACCAAAGTTATCATTTACGAGTGAATATCCTCGTCGATCACCACCCTTTCCCATTCCTCAGATTTTGCTGAAGGAAACGAAAGAACAACTTGATGAGATGCTGGAATCATCTCCAAGACCATTTCAGATTGGTCTAGCCCTTTATTGCTCATAAAAAAAAAAACTTAAACTAGAGGGTTAACGATGGGAACGATGGGAATTAAAGGGGGGGGGGACTATTTGCTTTAGTAAAATAAATCTTCAATAGCAATAATGAGTATTATCAACTTAAAAATATATTTGTGAAGTCATTATTGATAGATAAAGGAAAGGGTAAATAATCTAAATATTTTATAATCAGCAAAATCTGTCCTAATTTTTAAGCTCAAATAAATAAAAAATCTATTTATTCCTATCAACTGCATAAATGAAAAAATGTTTGTTATAACTGCTTAAGATAAGGTACATTCTTTTTTAAAATTTCATTTGTATGATTACTTACTGATATTTTATATTTGAACATGCTTCATCACAAAAGTATTGCTCAAAGTAAGTCATAAGGAGGTATTCATCTCTTTCATTATTTAAGTGATTTTTATAACAAACATTTGCTATAGAATTTTTCAGAGCATCCCATGGGTTATCTTTGTATTCATACAGATATGTCTGCAGTAGTTTTAGCGATGCCTAGAAAAGAAAATGAATAGATATATATATGCACACATATATATTAGAACAGACAGAAATGCTTAATTCCAAAGACAGTAAAATAAGCAAACATCTATATTTCAATACCTCAATACTTTTTTCTTTCTTTGTTTACTTTTTTTTTTTTTAACAGTACAGTAAAAGATATTTATTAGCAGAAATGCAATTCAGTAAAGTTCAGAGCTGCATATAACAGTTCATTAAAACTTGTTTATATTTAACAAGGGCAGGCTTAGATGTTGGGATCACTGATTTTGATGACATGTTGATGGGTTATAGGGGAACCATAGTAAAGGAAAATGCCAAAGAATTAGCCGCCAACTCTTGCTGATTTTCGAGAAAAATGAAAGGATTACTAACTGATTATATTGTATTATAAATTAAGCTATTCAACAAACAAATTAAAAGTCTTTGGCGGAAATTGAATAGTCACTGGATTTAATCTGTAAAATAAATTTTTGTAGATTCTAGGCAGAGTTGAAACTCATTTAACTTGAGTTGCACAGTAGAAATCTTTGGTTTTGAATATGCGTTTAAGTAAGAAAGACAAAGTAGGTACCTTTTCTGTAGTTTATTGAAACAAGATGACTATGGTAGGTTTACACAGTGCACATGGTGAAGACACAATACATTAAGCAACATCCGCTTAGTAGCACAAAAAAACAAGCTTTCTGGAAGACAAGTCGCCAGCGGTGATCTATTCAGATTCACAAAACACATCACATCACATTGAATCATCTGGGTACCGCAGCACGGATCCCTGATCCGGCTCTATTTGAATCACATCGGTTGTTTACACACACAACACAGCAGACCGAGAACTCTCACTGTCTGACTGAAAGGTTAACTTGTGATGCCCTTTTTATACCTGCCAGTTAGTGCGGGACTACGATGGATATTTGCATAGGGAAAAAAAAGAGTTCTTATTTTATGCAAATTAGGAACAGCGCCATCTATCGGCGAGAAATGTAAACTTTTTATTACGGCGTTAAAGACATGACGATGTTTACACCGCCATTTTCAAATGTTAGCGAACTTACGTTTTCACTTAGAAAGCTTTTAAAGGAGTTTACAAAAGTTTCGTTTTTTCACTTTAGCAAATTTAGAGATAAAATGTCATGGAAATAAAAGGTAAGTAAAGAAATAGCGTTTTTTTTTCTAACAAGGGCCCGCCTTCCATGACATTTAAGAAACTGGCAGATTCAAAGTAAACGAAAATTAGAGGTAACCTTTCCTCTTTAACGAAAAATTAAGTTAAACATGATGCATGAAAAAATGCTTCAAAATTCACTAAAGGTTAGTAGAAACACTATATACAGTTGTTGCTGGCCAGCATGGTTAGTACACATTTCAAAAATTACTTCATTTCAAAAAATTTTCAACTCACTAGAAAAATACTATATAGATGCATTCAAATATAAACACTTATGCTAGAACATTAATAAACACATATGCTAGGACATTAATAAACACATTTCTAAACATAAAAATATTCATACTTCAAAATTACTCATGATATACGTTCAGTGCACTTTAGAAAATACTCACATTTTGCAAAGTTCATTCAATATAATACAGTACAGTACATTGCAATGAAAAATACGAATTAAATTTGAAAAAAAGCTCGAATTAAAATCCAACTGAGATCGAGCTGGGATGCATCCCGAAAAAATTTGAAAAAAAAGTTTGTGTTATAGGTTAACACATTATATGCCTGACACAACACCTTACAGACTAGGGTGGACATATAGGAGCTTCCACTAGCAAAAATGGGACTTACTGAAATAAAACTTTAACATCTCCTGTGATTGGGACAAAAATACTCTACCCTTAGAACTAACCAATCACCTCAGAATTCTCTGGCAAATTACAGTTTCACCTCGCGAGACGCTTTTGAGGCTGCTCGAAAACTTCAGAGAAAGACCAGAGCTAAGAATATCGCACTCGGTGGGGAACTTTACTCCCTCGACTGTAAAGATGTCAGACAGACATAATAGGACAAACACAATTACATAAAGTTCTTTTTTTTTTTTTTTTTTCCCATCAAAAAATTTCAAAAAAATTTCCCCCCTTTCCCCTCAAAAAAGGTCTCAAGCCGAAGGGCTTATAGGAGACAAAAAATTGCCTAGGTTCCCACAAACGGAGTAGGTCTTTCACACTTAACTAAAAATTTTGTCATTGAAAGTGGACAGGCTGGTTTTGGGTAAGGGTTTTGTGAAAATGTCTGCGGGGTTTTGTTTAGTGTTAATATATTCCAATTTAAACAATTTTTCTAAAACGAGGCTTCTTAAGAAATGGTATTTTACATGTATGTGTTTGGTGCGATTGTTCTCTATAGGAGAATTTGAAAAGTCGATAGCTGCACGATTGTCACAAAATAAGGTAACTTTTAAATTTTCTGGAAGAATGTCTAAACCTTTTAGTTCATCTAGGATTCTATACATCCATAACAGTTCTTTTGATGCCTCTGTCAGGGCAATAAACTCAGATTCCATAGATGACAAGGCTACACATTTCTGCTTAAAAGTTCGCCACGAGATTGGGGTTTTGTCTAACATTAAGATGTGACCTCCCATCGACACACGATCATCTCTATTTGAGGCGAAATCGGCATCAGAATAACAGTTTATTGAAATTTCATTAATGTTGGAGAGTTTTAGCTTTAACTTCGATGTTGACTTTACATATCCCAGTAGTTTTACTAATTGGTTCCAATGATGATGGCCGGGGTTAGATTGAAATTGAGAAAGGATATTTACAGCGTAAGATATATCAGGTCTGGTTCTACTAGCCAAGAACGATAAACATCCCAAAATATTACGGTAGGGCAGTTTTTCCATTTCCTTAGTCTCAGCATCGTTACTAGGACTTTGCGTCTTTGACATTACAATTCCAGTTGCGATTGGCAATGAAACTAATGGTATCTGATACTTCTTAAACCGCTCATAAATTTTATTGATGTAATCTTCCTGGTGGATAAATAGTCCTTCCCTATTTTCAACAAATTGTACCCCGAGTAGTTTCTTCGTTCTACCCAACTTCTTTAGATCTACTTTATCTTCTAAAAGTTTAATTACCTTCTCTATTTTTTCTTTGGTTTTAGATATAAACACCATGTCGTCAACATACAGTAGTAAAACTAAACTATTTTCATAAATGTAGACACAATTAGCCCACTCTAGCTTATTAAAATTTAACTCACTTAGAATTCCGTGTATTTCATTGAACCATTCACGTCCACTCTGCTTTAAGCCGTAAATAGCTCTGTTGAGCTTACAGACGTAGTTTTCTTTACCTTCCTCTTCAAATCCTTTCGGCTGCTTCATATAAATATCTTCTTTTACTGGGGCGTATAGGTATGCAGAATTTATGTCTACTTGCATATGAAACCAATGAAAATGTCCAACTAATAGAGAGAAAAATAATCGTATTACAGAGAAATTGACCACTGGGCTAAAAACTTGGTCGTAGTTTTCACCTTTTCTTTGACCGAATCCTTGAGCGACCAGTCTAGCTTTGTATCGTACTATTTTACCTTTTGAGTCGTGTTTTACTGTGAATACCCATCTATTGCCTATTATTTTTACATTTTGAGGTACGGGTACAAGTTTCCACACTTCTCTTTCGTACATAACATTCATTTCTGCAGTCATAGCTTTCTTCCACTCATCTGAATCTTGAGAATCTATTGCTTGAAAATATGAGTTTGGAATTACTATATCCTCTAGTCAGGAACTGGTTAAATTCGTTTCGTCGTTCACAATGCCGGTGTAGGTATCTTTACCTTTAAAACTAAATTTTTCAGGGTCATACTTAAGTCCATGTTTCTTGCAATATGCCTCGACCTCTCTACAGGATCGTAATCTTATATTGCTTCCTGATATACCGTAGTATATATCATTTCTGGACCCGTCTGACCTAGGGACGGCTTTTCTCATCCAAACTACATCCTTAGGTGGTGCTACTCGGTCTTTAGACTTAGAAAAACGAATTGTTTCTTCTCCCTCCTCCTCATCGGATTCACCGCTACTTATTTCAAATTTTTCTTCGGATGTGCTAGGATTCTCGTAATCTTCTATTTCTGGTTCCCTTTCTTCATCGGAACTTTCTTCCGCTGTAATGGGTTCCAGCAAGACTCCGCTGCTCTCACGAGTGGGTAAATTTTCATCAAACGTTACGTTACTTGTTTCAACGACTTTTCTGTCACTCGGTAGCCATACTCTATAGCCACGGGTAAACATAGCGTACCCAACTAGTATGCCTTGTTTTGCCCTCATTTCGAGCTTACTTCGTAATTGACGTGGTACACCTACGAACGCTTTTGATCCAAAAGTTCGTATATGCTTTACTGAAGGTTTGCGACCACAAAATAGCTCAAACGGTGTTTTAGATTGGTTTGCGTGGCATACCCTGTTCCAGGTGTATGTGAAACATAACAATGCTTCCGACCAAAAACCATTTCCCAGTTTACTGGAGTGTAACATAGCTTTTACAGCGTCCAAGGCCGTGTAATTAAATCTCTCACTTACACCGTTCTGTTCCGGCGTATAATCATTGGTTCTTTCAGCTTTAATGCCCTCCTCCTCCAAAAACTTCTTAAATTCATTATGGCAGAATTCCATGCCATTATCCGTTCTGATATTGATAATTTTTCTGTTTAAAAACCGTTCTGCACGTTTTTGGTACCTCTTAAAATTCTCGAAGACTTCAGATTTCTGCTTCATGGGATAAACAGTGACTTTTCTTGAGTAGTCATCTGTTATCGTTAAAAAGAATTTATGTCCCGATATGGATGGGTTAGGTAAAGGTCCACAAACATCCATGTGCAAAAGTTGGAGGGGTTTGTTCGATCGAATCTTGGGAATACTTTTAAAGCTCTTTCTTCTAGTTTTTGCTATTTTACAAACATGACAGGGTTTATACGACTTAGATTTAAAAACGGGTAGGCCAAATACCTTTCCCTTACTAGTTTCAATTATAGCGTTACAATTAATATGACAAAAACGGCTATGCCAAAGTTCTAAGTTCTGATTGTCACCTTTTGAAGAAAAATTAGCTTCTGCTTTCTTTTTTTATTTGTTATTGTAGGGTAAACATGGTACAGACCACGTTTCTTGTGTGCTGTAAATAGTTTTTGTCGGTCACGTGAAAATACCTCTACTTTGTTATTTCCCCCTCTAAATGTAATGCCCTCAGTGTCCAATGCAGGACCTGACAGGAGATTTCTCCTTAATTTAGAGGAATAGAGGACGTTTTTTAATGTTTTTAAAACTTTATCACCTTGAAATTTTAACTCGACTGTTCCCCTTCCCTCTATGGAACAATCAATGCCGTTTATGGCGACCGACATCGACCGACCTTTAATTGGTTCAAAGTTTTTAAAAAGTCTTTTATCCCGACAAAAATGAGCACTAGCCTCTGTATCAAAAATCCATGAAGAATCATTTAAATCCTCACTTGTGTGGGCTTCTATCATATGATTCTTGGGTTGTCGTTTGTTGCTTTTACGATTACTGGGGGGAGGGATCCTACAGCTAGCAATTAAATGTCCGATTCTACCACACCTATAGTACTTTCTAGTGTCTTTCCTTACACTATTCTTAGGTGGGACACGCTTCACTTGACTAGACATTGCGACGGAAGCTTGATCCCCTACACTTTGCTTTAGTCTGGCCTCCTCAGCCAAAAGTTCGGCTAAAACTAAATCGAACTTAAATGTTTCGTCAGGCCAGCGGTAAATTGTTTGAACAATTCCCTGATACTCCGAGGGTAAGTACCTTAGCAACTGAAATGACTGATACCAGTCAGCTGGGGGAGCGTTAGCATCTTTTAATTGCTTAACTATCATCCTCAACCTGGCTGCAAATAAGCCTATTTCCTCCCCTTCGTTCAATCTACATGAAAAAAAGTCATCTGTGAGTCTCATAGCACAAGCTCTAGATTCAGGTTTAAAGTGTTTATTTAATTTTTCCCAAACTTCTTTGGGGTCATAAGTGGCAGAAATAAGAGGCTTGTATTCATTTGAAATGTTCAAAAATATCGTGCTATAAGCACGCCCGTATCTAATCTTGTAATCCCTTAATTCCTTAGCGTCAGTTTCAGGGGGTCTTTTTTCTACACCACTGACTATTTCCCAACAATTCCTATCCATCAACAATACCCTTACGTCTTCCTGCCAAGACTCATAATTGTCGGCAGACAATTTTTCTATTTGGGTAATTGAAGCTTCCATTTTGGAAAGTTAGGATACAACACAATTTACAAGAAAAGATTAAAAACACTACAGGCCCGCCCTCTTATAATTTTAAGGCACTTAAAATCTGTTTGTATACATTAAAAACACTTTAAAAACAAAACACATTATAAATACACTCGACATATTCAAAACACATTTAAACTTGGGCTTGAAGGCCCATAACCGTGAAAGGGATTACTAACTGATTATATTGTATTATAAATTAAGCTATTCAACAAACAAATTAAAAGTCTTTGGCTGAAATTGAATAGTCACTGGATTTTATCTGTAAAATAAATTTTTGTAGATTCTAGGCAGAGTTGAAACTCATTTAACTTGAGTTGCACAGTAGAAATCTTTGGTTTTGAATATGCGTTTAAGTAAGAAAGACAAAGTAGGTACCTTTTCTGTAGTTTATTGAAACAAGATGACTATGGTAGGTTTACACAGTGCACATGGTGAAGACACAATACATTAAGCAACATCCGCTTAGTAGCACAAAAAACAAGCTTTCTGGAAGACAAGTCGCCAGCGGCGATCTATTCAGATTCACAAAACACATCACATCACATTGAATCATCTGGGTACCGCAGCACAGATCCCTGATCCGGCTCTATTTGAATCACATCGGTTGTTTACACACACAACACAGCAGACCGAGAACTCTCACTGTCTGACTGAAAGGTTAACTTGTGATGCCCTTTTTATACCTGCCAGTTAGTGCGGGACTACGATGGATATTTGCATAGGGAAAAAAAAGAGTTCTTATTTTATGCAAATTAGGAACAGCGCCATCTATCGGCGAGAAATGTAAACTTTTTATTACAGCGTTAAAGACATGACGATGTTTACACCGCCATTTTCAAATGTTAGCGAACTTACGTTTTCACTTAGAAAACTTTTAAAGGAGTTTACAAAAGTTTCGTTTTTTCACTTTAGCAAATTTAGAGATAAAATGTCATGGAAATAAAAGGTAAGTAAAGAAATAGCGTTTTTTTTTCTAACAAAAATTCTATTTAAAATATTGATATATTGTTATATACCCAATTATTTGGCAAATAGCTTGCGCTCTCGATGGCCCCGTGGTTCTGCATTCTGCCGGAGGCCGAAAGGTCCTAGTTTTGTATCCGACTCAGTTTGCTCTGTTTTTTAATTTTTTTTCCCCCTCCCTTAAAAATTTGTAAAACAGTTTAAAATAACACGCATTAGAAAATTGACATGATTTATTGAAGGAACACTATTTCTATGAAATAAAATTGAATACCTGCAAATGAAAGTGACAGAAATGAGAAACATTCTTATCAATCACATTCTAAAAGATATTTCATTTCTTTTACAGATGCATACCTGAGGAAGGGTGACAGTTGTAATAAAAAAATGCAAAACAAATTGTTTGGACATCTGCTGCATCAGAAAGAAACATTTTTGCATTCACATGGTCTTTTTATTTCTGTTTGTGGGAAAAAAATTTCATATACATTTTGAAATCCTTTTGCGATTCATTTTGTCTTTCATCGAAAAATTTTGTTGCAAAGCATACATGTTTTAAGATGTCAGAAAATAAGGGTGGTGATAGCAAAAAAAATGGCCTAGTGAATTTTTAATGCAAATTCTCATGTTCTCATTTCCCGTTTATTTTGCATAAGGTATGGAAAATTTTGTAATTTGTAATATTTTTTCCTTTGTCAGTGAAATTACACATCACAGGGCGATGTACATTTAGTTGGGATTACTTTTAGGGTACGAGGTGAATTACTTTCATCACCATAAAATATTTTGTCATAAATTTCTGGATTCAGTTAACCTTTTCATAAGAATACTAAAAGCAAAAACTTCTTGTTCCCAATATATGGTTTCAAAATTCGGTCAAAGAATGAAGAATAGTATTGACTTGTTTACAGTTTCCCGGACTTTGAACATGTTACATATATATTGGAATATTCTTTCATTAAATTCTCTATAGTTATCTCCACTAGGAAGCCAAAATCTACTAATATTTTATTATCATTATTATTATTATTTTCGTTATCTACTACTAGTGAAGTTTGATAAATTTAAAATTAAATGCATTTCGCATTCTACATCAAATCATAATTATTTTAACATATAAAAAAGGTTCACTTAACCTTTATACTGAATATTGAATCTCTAATTGTAATTACATGTGTGTAACACATTTAGGCTGAATAGGAAAATAATTGCATCATTCAAAATGAAGAAAGAAGCTAATCCATTTTTATCATTCTTTGCTAGTTCTAAAAATATTAGTAAATTATAAAATATATACACAACAAATAACTTTATAACTCCAGTTTTACAAAATAGGTCACAATATATTTCTTACATAATCATTTTAAACTGTATTATGAATTTTTAAGGGAAAAAAAAAGAAAAACAGAGAAATGACAAAAACAGCTGACATTAATAAAATGAAGTTTAATTGTATAACTGATATGCACTATTTTGAAAAAGTTGAAATGCTGAAATAAATACTATTTCAATTTGTTTATAATACTAATAAAATTTTATTTATTTATTTGTTTTTGAAAAATATTACAATGTTTTGCTAACATAACATA
Source organism: Cheiracanthium punctorium (assembly GCA_038373885.1). Lineage (NCBI taxonomy): Eukaryota > Metazoa > Arthropoda > Arachnida > Araneae > Cheiracanthiidae > Cheiracanthium > Cheiracanthium punctorium. The sequence continues at coordinate 119,831 of JAWZYV010010542.1, read as the reverse complement.
AAAAGGACAGAAGAAAAAGATATACAATAGGGTGGATCGAAATTTTTTTTTTTTTTCGAAATCTTTATCTCCTGAGGTCTCAAAAGTTGTAAATTGATATAAATAAGACGTGTGTAAAATTCGAATGTCCTACAACAACGTCTTAGGGTTGCGCATCGAGCTTGAAATTTAAAAATTTTTGAAAAATATGACTTTTTTAAAAAATCGACCAAAAAAATTCTTTTCCGAATTATTAAGCTCCCGAGGTTTTAGAAGTTGTATATTTTTATTAATAAGACGTATGAGAAATTTGAATAGGCTGTGACAATTTCTAGGAGTTGCAGAAGGAGCTTGAAATCTATAAATATCTGAAAAATATGCATTTTTTGACAAAAACGTGTAGAAAACAAAAATTATATTTTTAATGAATTAGTCCCATTGAAAAATAGTTAGTAACGTTCGCAGCTCTTCTCTAGTACAACCACAGTCATAGCTACATTACCCAAGATGCCCACCTCGTTGATTTGCCTGCGATCAGAGTCCTGCCCGTGCCAGCCCAAGCATCCAATTACTGGAGCCTGCGTTTTAATGAATAATGTAAAGCCCGACTTCAAATCAAACTGTGGCATTTTATGTCTAGTGTAATAATCTAGATCGTAAGAAACTGCCATCTGATAGATGGATAGACAGCCAATTTCGGAGTGAGTGGCTGTTTGCTACGGTGTGAAGTTGGCAAATACTACAACATCGGGGAGATTTAGTTAGAGAACTGCGTTTCTAGATTTCGGATGAAGCCTTTGTTCTTTCCAGAATTTGATGATTCGCCACCACCGCCAATGCATGTGAGGGTCACAAAATCAATGGATTTTGTGTAAAGCTCTCATAAATTTCCAGTGAAATTCTTAAGATCAGATCGTGACATATGGCCAAAGTATGTTGAACCAGGTTCCATTATCAGCGAGATATGTTCTTTGTGACAAACACTTGGGTGTAAATTGCCGTCAACAAATTTGTCTATGTATCTGGTTTTGTCCTACCTCCTATCAAAAAACAATCCAAAGAAAATTTTAAAGCTTTCTTCCGTTTCTTTCACTGCGAGTAATTTCAGCCTTCCTCTAACTTTATATGGGTCTAGAATCAGTTGAGAAGGTTTCTCTCCATATGCATTCATTCCGCTTTCTAGGTTGTGAAATAAAGTTGATACCAGAGTTTCTGCTGCCCAGTCCGTAATAACTTTGTGTCGCAGACTTGTGAAAGCACTGAGACTTTTATTCTAACTTGGTCATTTGTGAACGCACCTCCCAAATTGGTGGTAGATAGACATTCAGCGTTTTCTTCAGTCTTTCGTACTTCCCTTTCCTTATTTTCGCTCTCAAAATCAATGACTAAAGTTGGAGACATACTCTGGATATTGGAACTTTCACCTTTTTCTCCACCAATCTCGAAATTTCTCTTTCCGACCTTTCAAATTTTCTCTCATTTTCCATAAACTTCTCTTCTTTACAATTGCATCGATTGTCACAAATCTAATTCCCCTCTGGTCTACTAGTGACTCCCGAACTGTGTGAGTGTGTGAGGCTCTGAGCAACACGTGCTCCAGGAAAAGTCAGTACATTTTCAAGTGCGATATTCAATAGCTCGGTAAGTGAGGGTTTTCCCCACTTTCTTCATAAACAATTCCTTATGTTCCTCTCTAACATACGATTTATTTAGCTGCTGAACTTGATCATGAAAATTTCTGAATAAAGGGCAGGATCCCCCGGAAGGAGAAGTAACCTTAGTTGTGGCGATCAAAATACACGAAATTTGGATCAAGGCCAGTATCCTTACTGTACACAGTAAGTATACTGGCCTTGATACAAATTTCGTGTATTTTGATCGCCACAACTAAGGTTACTTCTCCTTCGGGGGATCCTACCCTTTATTCAGAAATTTTTCTTTTTAAGTACAAAAGAGTAATAAAGTACCAGTATGTCTTCTCGGTTTAGTAACTTGGTACAAGGTAATTCTTTCGATATTTCCAGCTCTTCTAAGAACACCGATTTTGTTGAGTGTCTTATTGCAGACAGTGTCACTCTATTCAGAATCGTGGCAGTGCAAGGCAGCCACCTTTTAGCTTTTTTGAGAGTAAACTGAAAGCACCATCTATCCATAAGCGTAAAGCTTTCAAAATTATTGGGGGGGCCGGGCCCCACAACCACATATATTCACGTAAGTGGTGCAGCCAAGGGGGTGTGTGTTAAGGGGGTCATAACCCCCCCCCCTCATGAGGAATTTTTTGCCATACATAATGTATATTCTTCACTCCCTTATCATACACCCGTATACATATATGTGAGTTTCAGAAGTCGTAACCCCCCCCCTCATGAAAAATTTCTGGCTACGCCACTGATTTCACATACATATAACTTACTCATAGCTGCCAACAACTACGGAATATAATTAACCACTTTTTCTACATGATTTTTTGGCTTAAAATATAGCAAAATTTTTGTGCTGCGCGCGCGAGCTGGTTACTATTTTGAAAAAAATAATTTAAAAATATACTGTTTACAAAAAGTGGTAATTATATTCCGTAGTAGTTGGCAGCTATGACTTACTATATATAAGTGTAAATTATTGGAGGCGCTCGAGCTCTATGGGTCCATAGAATTCTACACCAATGTAAGGTAAGTATCCATGTTAGTATCTTCCTACCATGTTATAAGTTAAAAATAGAAACAAAGTAAAAAATCCAAAGAAGGAAAAAAAACATTTTCGATGACATAGTGCATTTTAGATGCATCTGAACTTTTCTTCATTTCATCCTTCACATTGCATAATCTGATTTTAATTAATCAGAGCCTGGCAAGGGCAGCTTGTAGTAACATTGTTACGTGGCGTCACAATGAATACTAAATCATGATTGAAATCAAAAGAAGAAATTTTTTTAAAGTAAAGGTTTTTTTAAACATTTGTAAATGGCGTGAAATACTTTTTTTATGTTAGTATAAATTAGTTTTCTGTATTTAGTGGTAAATTATTGGGTGGGCTCAGCCCCTATTCACAATTTATTGGGGGTGCTTGAGCCCCACGGGCCCATATAACTCTACGCCTATGCATCTATCTGAAATGATAAATTAAATGCCTGTAACAACGTAATATCTTGTGCCTGGTTTAACCGAATGCATGTGCATCGCCATCACTCGGCAGGCAAACCGGCGCTAGTTGTCTAGAACTATAGATCACAGTTTGCGTACTGTGCACAAGACAAAATGACAGCATAACGTGTGCATTGTATCAAACTATTCGTAAAGCCATTTTTTGTGATTTCCTGAGCTTCTCTGAACATTTTTTAACATATAAAAGGACCAAATTATTTTTAACAAATAAAGTTTGCTTTCTACATAAATTTTTCAAAAAACACATAATTTTCAGATATTTATAGATTTCAAGCTCGATGTGCAATCCCTAGAAATTGTCGTAGCCCCTAAAGATTTTGCATATGTGTTATTCACAACAATATTCAACTCCCAAAACCTCGGGAGCCTAATAATTTGGAAAAGAATTTTTTTGGGCAATTTTCTTAACGAAGTCATATTTTTCAAAAATTTCTCAATTTCAAGCTCGATGCGCAACCCCAAGACGTTGTCGTAGAACATTCAAATTTTACACACGTCTTATTCATATCAATATACAACTTTTGACACCTCAGGAGATAAAGATTTCGAAAAAAAGTTTTTTTCGATCCACCCTAATATACAATTTGGTAACATCAATGAAATTTATTTATCTTGAATCTTATCAGAAAACTTTAGCTTTTATCAAGTATTTAAATATTTTTGAAAATTTGCAAAAATTATGTTTATGTTTCTTGTCATCAAGTACATTGATTAAAACAGCCAGTAAAAAAATAATAACAAAACAATATTGGAAGTTTGTGATTCCTTTCCACTAGCAGAGGTGTCTTAATCAGTATAGTTTCCAATTTAATAATTTCAGTTGAATATAAGAAATGTCATCTATACAGTTTATTTGGAAACAAGTTTTAAGTAAAAAAAAAACTCATATATTTCCATTTTAAAAGTATAAACATATTTTAGGAGCATACTGTAGATTGAAAAATAAAATCTGAAACATATGTAACACAAAAGCTTCAGAAAGAAACCATGTTTGAAAAACTTCAAATAAAGTATAATAAAGAGTAACCTTAAAATCAGCTACTGTGAAGTTATAATTAGCATTCCAACCAAGATTTTGAAACTTCTTTCTTTCAATAAGAATTGAGTGAAAAAAAGACAGTGAAAATAGCAAACTTCTGTATTTAAGTCCTTGTTTGTCCATAGAACTATTCTTCACAATATGCAAATCATACAATTTTAACATATTCTCACGAATGCCCTGTAAAAAAGAGGCATATGAATTACAATAAACCATTATTGATATAATACAGTCTGTATTTAACGCAGGTATAAAATTAGTAAAAGTAAATTGTGTGAGTAAATTTACACTCGAATATATAATTTAAGAGGCATTGTAAGGGCAAATCAGGCAGAGGGTTCCAATCACCATCTCAAAATTTCATGAATTTTTTTTCTTGTGTTGCCTTACCCAAGGAAAGAACAAATCTGAAATATTTTTGATTTTCCTCTTTTATTTTTGGACTTATGGGGGTTAAAGTACCCCTGGGAATGACGTAGAAATACTTAAGGGCTATTTTCGCCACTTTATTGTCTTGACTGTGACTGGCTTTGAGTTGCTTTAGAGAATGTTTTCTTTTTATCTGATAATATATTCTGAATATTACCATCTCAAATTGAAAATTCATTCCAAAATAGTCAGAGCCCCCAAATATCCCCAATTTCATAAAAAATACAGTTTTTAAGAATGCTTTAAATCTTGGCTCTGCCATGATACAAAAATTTTTTTTGCACAGTGCAGTTATACATCTTCATATAAAGTGTATCTAATGTTGAAAATTTTTGAAGGTCCACAAGGCCTCTAGGTATGGGACCCCAAACACGGTCCTTAATGCTAATTCATGCAATTTCAAAGCATTGGTACAGCTGGCGCATAGTTCCCACATGAGAACTATTGGCAGAGATGTAGTGTCAACATAGTAGTTTCATATTATAAAAAAACATTTTTTGAAGATACAACTGTTTCCAAGAAAAAACCCAAAAAGTACCTCCCTATTTGGGACATACCATCGATACGCATACGGCATTTCGGACATTACTTTTAGAAGTTTGATCGACTGTAGCAATATTGAAAGCTAACTTATCCTTCATATATGACAAACATATCCTCCTTATATCACAACTAAGTTCTTTTACAGGGGCACTCATAAGAATTACACGAAGCTATTTGTGGTTATCTGTAACTACAGGAGGGCCGGTTCAAACTTTTTTCTCTGATAGAAAGCTACACTATTCCTAAGTATTATATAGACTACCTTTCGTGCGTGTAGCATTAATAGTTCTTTTACAAGGACATTCAAAAGAATTCTAATACATTATGCTGTGTGGACGTCTCTGTAACTACTGAATTGATTCTAAAGATTTTTCCTATGAAAGCTGCACTATTCCTGAGTAACATATGCTAAAATTCAAGCATTTAGCATAATTTACATGAACAGTCAAAATAATTTTTAAATAATGCCAAAACTGTCTCCATTTGCCAAATGAGGAAAAAAAAATACTATCTAAATTTATTAACTCTACATACACCATGTCTTATAATACATCTTCTAAAATAAACAAAAAGTAAATAATATTTAAATGCAGTCATTTCTGTCTATAGCGCGAGTGTCATCAAACTACAGTCGACTCCCAAAAATCCGCCGACCAGAAATCCGCATGCGTACGTGAACATAAACAGTGAAATTCGCAGTTAATTAAGATTGAAATTTAACAGCTAATATGACGTCATTCGTCATCACGTTGAATTATTTTTATGTTAGCGAATTGCCGATTTTCCATAAGTGATTTTGTGGGATTACGTTTCAAAAGCCACATTAGTAAATGCCTGGCACAATTTATGGCAATCTTCTTTATTCATTGACACAGAAAGTGATGACTTTGAGTGGAGCAGATTTAGGAATAATTTGGCTAAGGACAAGGCAAACGAGTTACTCCTGTATGCCCAGAGCAAATGTGGGGAACGAATATGGATGAAGAAGAGAGCACTGTTGACTGGATGCTCAATCAGGATGAACCTGTTGAATTTCAAATGACAGACGAGGAAATTGTACAAAGTGTGATAAAGTCAACAACAGAAGATTCTGAAACAGAAACTGAAATTTTTTTTTTGATGAATGATTATTATTGGGTATTTAAAGTTTCTCGAACAACAAAAATGTATCACTGACCAGCAGGGGCATAGCCAGAAATTTTTCATGGGGGGGGCTATGACTACTGCAACTCATATATATGTATACGTGTGTGTGATAATGTAGTGAAGAATATACATTTTGTATGGCGAAAAATTCCTCATGGGGGGGTTATGACCCCCCTAACCCCCCCCTTGGCTATGCCTCTGCTGACCAGGAAATTATGGTTATGTATAATATTCAAAAGAAGCTCAGATTAGAGCATCCTAAAGTATTACAGCAAACTACACTAAAAAAGATGTTTGCAAATAAATAATTTTAACATAATAAATAAACTTTGTATAGTAATGAATAATTTCATTTGTTGTCATCATATATTTAATTTGCTTACTCTTAAGTGTAGTTTTATGAAAGTTAAATTTTTATGGTAAAAATACTCTGTTTTAAATTTATACCCTGAAATCCACAAAATCCTGAAATTCGCACAAACCCTCCCCCCGAGCTGTGCGGATTTCTGGGAGTGCACTGTATTTCTTTTTTGTTATTCATACATGCTTCATTTCTCTTTGAACCTAATTCTAAAGCCGACACTGACAAAGTTGCTGATAGAAGCTAGTCCTTACTAATATTATAAATGCTAAAGTGAGTTTGTTTGTTTGTTTATGATGCTTTCACGCCTAAACTGCTGAAACGATTAGGATGAATTTTGGTTTAGATATAGATGGGAACCTGGAGATGGTTATAGGCTACTTAGAATTTTAGATTTTTAATTACTTTTTTAATTATTAATTAAAAACCGATTTTACGTTGCCATGCTTGGCGAGTTTCGCCCGTATCAAATTATTCATGTTTTCAGCTAACAAGAATGCTATTTTTACTTCAATAAAGAAGCGCATGCATTTGAAAAACATTAAATACCACGGAAATTATGCCAAATCTATCCTAACTAATATTATAAATGCAAAAATGAGATTGTTTGTTTATGACGCTTTCAAGCCTAAACCGCCGAATCGATTAAGATGAATTTTGATTTAGATATAGGTGGGACTCTGCAGCAGGGTTGCCAGGTCAAAATTCGTGAAAATAGCCAAACGGCTTCTTAAAATTAGCCAAAAATAGCCACTTTGATTGCAGCGCCATCTTTTGAATTTTCGAGAAAACTTTTAAAAAGTTTAGAATGTATAGCATAGATGTTCTCCACAAGCGTATTTTTGTGGTTAAATTAATAACAATAATAATAAAGATTAGTAGATTAGATTGCAAAAATAAAGAGCTATTACTTAGAAATTTTTAGCGCTAGAAACAAGCAAGGACCGTCTACAAGGCCCCAAGACAATATGCACTATACAGTATACTTTCAAGTGGTGTAGTCGAAGGGGGACGCGGGGGGACGCCGTCCCCCTACTTTTTATTCTAAGGGGGGACGCTCATTTACAAGGTTGTTTCTTTTTTATAATTCTGTGAAGAACTTAAAATTTTCATTTTGTTCGCGCGAGAGCAAGTACATCGATATAAAAATCAAAAGGAAACTTTTGACTGTTTGAATCGACTTTACAAATGGGATTGTAATTGTTTCTTAAACACTTCAGTAGTGAAAACTTATCCATAAGAATAGAATAGATTATAATCTTTCCGAACGCACTCTTGGTAAAAAATGTCTTTCCGAATGGCCGAAAAAGTGACAAAAATCGGGGTAGCGAATAGTCACGTACCAATCCAAAAGAAAATCTGTCACTTTGACATTGGATTGTTGTCTCACCATGGCACAGTGGTTATGTCACTGGAAATGGTAGACGGGCGAAGTGTGAAGGCCCCGGGCTCAGGTCCCATTGCGCGTCCGTCGACTTAACCGTTCGGAGTTTTCCGTGGTTCTCTCCGATCCGAAACTTTGCGTAACGGTTAGGACCCCTTAGAAAGACCCCCACGGAGGACACCCCTTCTTGTGTTGTCTTTCTGACGAGGATTTATAAGCGGGCTTCGGGCGAAGCACACAAATCCGCTATACATGTTCACAATAGCAACAACAATAGGGGCTTGTTGACAAATGTAAATGGAAAAAATTAAGTAGCTCCCATCGCGCGTACGTAACAGTTCGGAGTTTTCCGCAGTTTTCTCCGAAACTTAGCGTGAATACGGGTTAGAACACCTTAGAAAGACCCCCAACGTGGGCACCCCGCTCCCTTGTACTGTTCTTCTGACGAGGATTTACAAGAGTACTTCGAGCCAAGCACACAAATCCGATTACATGTTCGCAACAACAAATTAAGTAACTTACACGGTTGATCAAAAAGACTTAGTTTAGACTATTAACAAGTAATCAATAATTTAACAATTTGTTAAAGAATATTATTTGTTTAAAGAATAATTATAATTAATGGATCCGATATGTCTCGTAATTAACTGAATAACAAATTACATTTTTACATTCTCAGAAGTTATTAACATTTATTAAATGATGCATTTTTATGAAGAACATATATTCGCCAACAATCACAGAATTCAGCTCTAATTAGCCAAAAAACAAGTGGCTAAAATTTTGTTTTTCTTTTTAGAAAGCAGCCTCAGAATTTAGCCATGATTAGCCAAAAAACGTGTGGCTAAACAAAAATTTTTCTTTTTAGCCATCAGCTTCTGAAATTAGCCAAAATGGCTAAAATTAGCCACATCTGGCAACCCTGCTCTGGAGAAGGCTATAGGCTACTTAGAATTTTAGATTTTTAATTACTTTTTAATTATTAATTGAAAACCATTTTTACATTGCCATGCTTGGCGAGTTTCGCCCGTATCAAATGATTCATGTTTTGAGCTAACAGGAATGCTATTACTTCAATGAAGTATCACGTGCATCTGAAAAACATTAAATACCACGGAAATTAAGCCAGTTTTATGCCAAATCTATCTATCTGTAATAATAAAAATGAATGTTCTCCTGACAAATCTACAGAAAGCAGAGCTTTGAAAATTTGAGCATGACTGAGCCCATAACTTTGGTAAAGTGCACCTGAGGCTCAGAATTTTGAAATTTTAACTACTTTCCTAACTATTAATTAAAAACCGTTTTATCGCCCGCACAAAATGATTTATGCTTTTGAAATAAAGCAGAAATTCTCTTTGCAAAATCATATGCATTTGAAAAACATGAATTGGTATGGGAATTATGTTGATTTTACACCAAATTAAAAAGCATAAGTAAAGAAAAGGGTACTTATACGTATTATCCCGGCGGTCTACCAAGATGAGCGAATTTTTGCTGAGATAAATGCCGGGCACAGGAAATTATTAATGGTTTTGAATACGATTGGCAACAGTTTGGCAACTCATTTGACAAAAAAACAGTTTGGCGGGAATGAACGCTGGGATAATACGTAAGTACCAAGAAAAGTCCAGATGTGTTTCTTAAAGTTCATAAATTTCCAAATCCTACCAATAATATAAATGTGTACGTTTGTGTGTTTGGATTTGACTGAATGACACAAAAATGGTTGAACAGATTTGGAAAATTTTGTAATGAAAATAGCTTATGCCCTGGATTAACATACAGGCAACCTTTCAAGCATATAGCATAAATAATTCTTTTACAAAGACACTCAAAATAATTCTAATGCATTGCGCTCTATGGAAATTTTGTGGCTACTAAACCGATTCTAAAATTTTTTACACTGATTGAAAGTTACATTATTCCTGAGTATTATTGTTTGTTTTTGGATTAAGACAGATTGACTGCACTAGGGTCCTAGGTCTATATGGGGAATTCCTCTGTGGGGGACTTTCTAAGGGATTTGCGCACAGTTTTTTAGAAAACCACGGAAAACGGGGAGCGGCTAGGTCCACAGGCGCGACCAGGGTTTGAACCTGGCACCTCCCGCCTTGCAGTTTTGAGAGCAGAACTTCTTAGACACTGGTGGCATCCTAAGTGTTATAGGCTACCTTTAATGCATATATCACAGATAGTTCTTTTACAGAGATGCTAATAAGAATTACATTACGCTCTATGTGTATCTCTAAGTACTGAACCGATTCCTAAACTTTTTCTACTGATAGTAAGCTACACTATTCTTGAGTATTATAGGCTAAAATTCATGCATGTAACGTAAATAGTTCCTTTACAGGAACACTCAAAATAATTCTAATACATTACACTCTCTGGGTATCTCTGTAACTACAGAACCGATTCTAAAACTTTTTTACTAATAGAAAGCTGCTCTATTTATGATTAACATAAGCTAAAATTCATGCATATAGCATAAATATTTCTTTTACAAAACAGGTCGCAAATACTGTCGTAACTGTCCCTATTCACCAAATGCTGAAAAAAATCTAAATTTAGTAACTCTGCATATTCTCTTATTTTAAATGAAGTATACTACCATGCATTATATTACATTTGAAACCTGTAAAAAGCAAATAATATTTAAATGCAGTTTCTTTTGTCGCAACAATATTTGTTATTCACACATGCTACATTTCTCTCGGGACCTAATTCTAAAGTAGACGCGGATGAAGTTGCGGGTAGCAGCTAGTATTTAATAAATATGAAAATGTTTTGTCCTGATATAAAAAAATCATTTTAACTGTCACAGATGCAAAAATATTAGCAAAATTAAAATCAAACTCGCAAAAAAAAAGGTAAAACACAGTGAAAAAAGAAGTTTTATGCATGTTCTATAAGTAAAACATTTTTATTATACAGCATTTTACATTGTTCCTGTTTTTAAAAGATTTTTCCTGTGGTGAAAAAGAGTATGAAGTTGCTGATATTGAACTGAACTTATACTATGCAGACGAACATGAAAAGTTGTTTGATATTGGAAGGGTTATCACTTTATCAGAACAAGATGAGATTGCTACGATGAAATATTTGCATGCAGTACCTGTCTCAGATTCTTTTACTTGGCCACAAGATGACACAGAAACAGTTACTGCAGACAGGATATTTTTTGGTTCAACTGAATTTACTTCAGTTACTCCATTTATCATTACTAATAAAAAAAGTATGAAAACAGTTCGCATTCAACTATACAAGGTGTCCAGTGCTGTCCTTCTATGACCAAAATTCATCGCTTTATGAAGCAGAAAACATTATGACTTTTCCACGTTTAAAAATGCCCCGTTATGGTAAACCATTAAGGGACCATATAAATACTGAAATTTTAAATTATAGGTTTTAATTTCATTTTCTGGCATAATGCGGAAAAAGAATCAAAACTAATTTTAGAGTATTGATCTTCAAGCAGACAGGGCCATATTATAGCATGGGCAAATCGGAACTTTGCCCAGGGCACCGGCTTAAAAAGGCCCCCAATTTCAAATGTTGTTCAGAAATATTCTTTTTTATATCAAAATTTTATTAAAAATAAAACAAATTTCATAGATTGGGGGCCCCAAATCCAACCATGAACGGGGCCCCTGTTGGTCATAATCAGGCCCTACAAGCAGAGGGTTATAGTCAAGCTCTATTAAAATCAATCTGAGGTTACTAAATCGTATATGTGTAACATGCAGAGAGTGTAACATAAGAGTGTGCTACGCAAAGTACAGGAAGAGTTTTCTACATGGGTGCATATTTAGACTGCAGTCGAAGGAAGTTATTTCATGCCAGTTCATTTAAGAAAACTGTTTAAAAAATTATATTTTCAGCATAAGCTATATTTTTTTGTTACTTTATTGGATACACATAGTTAAACGTTAATCTTCTTTATTGTAATCTATATTCATAAAATAGTTAATGAAATTGCTAATAAATAATACAAAGCTCAAAACCATATACATTAATTTTTCTCAAATTCATTTTGTATACAACTCCTATTTCGCAGCAGGAAAAGTGCTCGAACTTTAAGCAGCTGAAACTCGGTGAATTTTGGTTGTAGAAGGACGATTTTTTTTTTTTTTTTTTTATTGTGCATGAAATTTCATGAAGAAAATTTTTCTAAATATAACTGATAGAACCGGGGGACCATATAAAAATTTAAATTTCGTGATTTTTATAGGAACTGATTTATTGTCTTTGATTTTTTATGATATAATAGATCACATAATTTAAAGCATTTTTGCAACTGGAACTATGTGTCTCTGACTAACGGTTTAGGAAATAGCCATTGGGCACCGTTAGCACCGGACACCCTCTACAATAGACTCTATAATAAAAGTATGTAAATATCCTGAGAATTTTTTCTTTTTTACATGTTACTTTTTGTTTGAAATGATGTTTGCCGATTTTGTTGTAAAATGGTATACAAGTCAGAAATTAATGATGTTGACTTGTGACAACTTCTTTTTTTCACAATATTATTTACTTTTTGTTTATTTTAAATGAAATATAAGTCACAGTATATGTAGAGTTAATAAATTTAGATACTATTTTTCCCCCTAATTTGGGGAATGGAGACAGTTATGACAATATTTATGACTTATTTTGAGTGTTTCCGTAAATTATGCTAAATACATAAATTTTAGCCTATGTTACATAGGAATAGTGTAGCTTTCAGGGGAAAAATCTTTAGAATCAATTCAGTAGTTATAGAGATGTCCATAGAGTGTAATGCATTGGAATTCTTTTGAATGTCCCTGTAAAAGATCTATTTATGATACATGCATGAAAGGTAGCCTATAATACTCGGAAATAGTATAGCTTTCTATCAATGAAAAAAGTTTTCAAATCAGTTCAGTAGTTACAGTGATCCCCAAACAACACAATGTAATTCTTATGAGTGCCCCTGTAAAAAAACTATTTATGATATATGCAGGATAAGTTTATTTTCAATATTGCTACAGTCAATTAAACTTCTAAAAGTAATGCCGAAATACTCTATGTGTGTCAATGGAATGTCCCAAGGGAGGTTCTTTTTGGGATTTTTCTTGGAAACAGTTGTACCTTCAAAAAATGTTTTTTCATAAAACTACTATGTTGATACTACATCTCTATCCCAATAGTACCAATGTGGGAAGTTGGCACCAGCTGTTCCAATGCTTCGAAACTGCATAAATTAGCATTAAGGACCATGTTTGGGGCCCCATACCAAGGTGCTTTCAAAAAATTTTAACATTGGATTCACTTTACATAAAGATGCATAATGGCAGTGAGCAAAAATTTTTTCTGTATCATATCAGAGCCAAGATTTAAAGCAGTTTTAAAAACTGTATTTTTATGAAATTGGGGATATTTGGGGGCTCTGACTATTTTGGAATGAATTTTCAATTTGAGATGTTAATATTCAAGGTATTTATGAGATACAGTTTAGAACCTCTTATCCGGAAACCAGTTATCCAGAATCATTTTTCAATCTATTAAATTCCTATTTTCCTCGAAAGGAAAAGCAAAAAATGAGTTTTTTTAATATTTCTTATGTTTTTGTTTTTTTATTTTGAGTACTACAGCTGGAATTTATAAAGTAAGCAATCTGGTAAGGTACTTTATTTATTTTTTTAGTGTGTGACTAAGTTTTCAAGAAGTTATCATACATTTACTACTTCCTCTCTAAATATGATTTTTATATTATGTTTCTCGTATATTAACAATTAATGTTTAATTCTAATCAAAAAGAGAGTAACATATATGCTAAAAATCAAATCAGTAGATATCGTGTTAATCCCCAACCAGTTATCCAGAATACACCCATCCCAACCATTCCAGATAACAAGTTCTATACTGTAAAAGAAAAAATTCTCTGAAGCACCTCAGAGCCAGTCATAGTCAAGAGAGTAAAGTGGCAAAAATGGCAATAAACTATTTCTACGTCACTCTTAAGGGGTACTTTGACCCCCCATAAGTCCAAAACTAAAAGAGGTAAATAAAAAATATTTCAAATTTGTTCTTTCCTTGGGCAAGGTAACCAAAGAAAAAAAAAAAAAAAAAAATCTTAAAATTTTGAGATGGGGATGGAAACTTTTTTTTTTTGCCTGATTTGCTCTTCCAATGCTGCTTAAATATACTGTTATTTCTGGATGAAATGCTGCATCAGCATAAATGCCACACTCAAATAAAATGGCACACAAAAAATTAAAAAAAACTGCACAGAAACCACACATTAGTGGAAATGTCCCAACTATTAAATTGTGTGTGACTTCGCTTTGAATGTCATAGTTGCAAAATTCTGCTCTGTGTCATGATGTATGGCATAACATTTAAGAGAAAGCAAATCATAACAGAAAAATAAATTTTAGGTAAGAAATTATAAAAATATGATCATGAATGCATGTATATATACCCTCTGAAGAAGTTCATATGTGAAATACTCATAACTATGTTATTAAGAAAAGAAGTATTAAATTGAATTAAAGATGAAAATTTCAAATTTTACTTTTGCTAACAGAAATCAAAGTTTACATTATGTAAAGTCATTTTATTCTTCACTATCGAATTTAAAAAGATTTCGCATATGCTGATATAAATCCAGATACTCCAAGTTTGTCACATGGTCAAATTCATGTTCTGGATTTATAGGGTTTTTATCTGCTGTTTTGTCGGAGTTGAGAAAGCTTCCTTAGGGCACAGTTATGTTTCATAAACGGCTTTACACCCGTGAAATACTCTTTTATCTGGGCATATAATTTTAGTTTCTTTGAATCCTGAAACATCGAACATTTCTTTTATCACATGTAAGTGGCGAATCAGTAGAAATTGTGCACCTGCTGAAACTTTAAGATTTAAACACATAAACACAGCAACGTTTCTTCCAGAAATTATGGTAGTTAGTTTAAACACATAAGCTTTCAGTTGCTTTTTATTTTACAGAAACCTAAATTAAAAGGACACCTTAAAAAAAAAAACAGGTTTTAGATAGTATTTTTTTCTCTCTTCTAAAAATAAATAAAAATAATACTATTTACTAGGGATCAGCCAATACCAAATTTTAATCAACAACCAATACCGATATTTTACAGGGGGAAAAAAAGTAATGAATATGCAATGAAGTGGTGGATAATATTCTGAACATTGTGAAATATCTGAATATCTGGCTGTCGATCCAATGGCCCAGAGTTTTGGAAGATTTTTCTTAGCAGAATCTCTTACTGCATATAGGTCTAGTGAGTTGTCCTATTTTCTGACTTTTTTCCTTAACATTCCACAGATCCAAGGGTTCAAAGTGTGATTTTTTTGTAACACTTTTACTTTAATTTTTACAAAGTATGTTATCTGCAACATAATAATAAAACAATACCTAAAAGCAGTGGTGTAGTTCTAAGGAAAGAAATGGGGGGGGGCACTTATTTCTTTATGTTTAACATGAATATGGTCATTAAATTTAAATTAATTATTCCTAAAACAATAAATTGATTAAATGATTAGTTTTTATTAATTATTAACTGATTAATATTTATCACATTTTTGCATAACTAATAAGCCATTCACCATGTCATTTTGATCAAGACCAGCTTTAAGGCTGTTCTTCGAAAAAAAAGAACTCTGTTTTTAGTCTTGGTACACAAATTGAAATAAACTAATAGCACCATGATCTCCGAAAAATTCCAGATGGTTCTTCATAAGCTGTTTTACACACTACGATAAGCGAAAACGCTGTGGCTTTTGTGAAATTTTCAGAAAAAATTCTTAAACATGGATTTGAGCTGCAAGATTTTTCGAAGAGTGACACGCTTTGCGAAAATTTCCAATTCTTAAGAATTTTTTCTAAAAGTATTGAAACTGATACAGATTGGCCTGTCTTCGCAGTATGTAATACAGCTTGTAAAGAGACAGTTTCAAAATTTTGAAGTGCCTGGCATAAATAGTTTATTTGTAATTATGTACTAAAGTCACATGATTTTTTCGAATAACACCGTTAAACATAATATTTCTTTCTATCTACGATCTTGATCAATCGGTGTCAAACTGACAAAATCTTTCTTTCAGATTTGTACTGAATCCCTTGATACTCAGCTTTTTCCTTTTTTGACCTTTCGGTAAGAAACCCTTTGACAAAAACTGCCAAATTACTACATTATTTTCTTCTTCAAATTTATCTTATTCAAATTACTGTATTCTTTTTTTTAGGACATGTGTACATTATTTAGCATTAACAATGAGACTTTGAGTTTAAGGCTAATTGATTTATTTTCAATGCAGAATCACAATATGAAAATCTTAGTACATTAAAAAAGCTTTTAAAGTCTCTTTAGAAAAAGAGTTTGTACAGTAAAATAAAAAGTAGGGGAATGTTGTCCCTAAGCGATTACCACAGACTGAAAGTAAAGTATCAAGTGTAACAGCTATACAAAATTTTGAACACCTGTGTTCCACACAGGGGCAGCTCCAATGGGGGTCCGGGGGGGCACGTGCCCCCCCCCCCGTCGGGGAACATGTGAACCCCCCATCGGGGATATTTGATTAATTTGTCGGGGAATTTTCATAAGAAGAAATCTATATTTTATCAGAGTTTTAATTTTGATTTTGCGATTTAAAAAAATTAATTTTGTACTTTTTAAATACACATGAAAGGCAAATGAGCATTGGAGATTGAAGCGGAAATGTTTACATTACTGGGAGATAGCTCATTTGGGAGGGGGGTATATTCCTCAGAACTTCTGAATAATGGTTAAAACTACTTTCCGTTTTCATTCATCTCTTATCTCTGCGATTCTTTTCGTGTCAAAAAACAGTCACTTCCTGCATCTCCCAATACTGTGATGTGTTGATGAACGGCGGGGGAGACTTCAAATTCGAATAGTGTATATTTGAAATCTGTGATCCCACTCTCAGGAGGCATTTTACTGGATTTGCAGCAAGACATCAATCTTAAGGTAACAAAAGTGCCAGTGTATTCTTCAAACGACAAATTTATGAGACCACATGTGCGACCACTTTCTATTCGAGGCTCTTTTAATTGCTTAAAATTGCTTAAGCGATTGTGCATTTTGTCGTTGACACCATAGAAAAGTACAGTATGGGTGTGGGTGGTCGGGATGGGGGAGACAGTGACCGTTAATTAGACCAGTCGGATAGATAAAAAATTTCGAGGGAAGGGAAGTATGGCTTTGCTTACACAAGCAAATGGGGGATGTTCTTTTTTCCAGAAATACGGTTTTTGTATTTTTATTGGTCCTCAATGACAGAATGATGAGAAAGAAATGGTTCGTCGAAATATCCCGTGTATTTTTAGTTTTTCTTCGCAAACCCATAGAACATTACTTTTCCAACACTTGTTATTGTACATTGTGCCTGTGAGTTAGACAGAGTTTAGAATAGTGGGCATTTTTTTTTTCTTGTTACGGCAGCATAACATATCATTGTGAAGTTTATAAAAGTTTAATTTCACTTTTGGCTTTATGTTTCCTATAAAGAACATCGGTGGTGCCAAAAGCACAAGATATAAAGTACAGTGTGCTTTATGTCATGATATTTTTGATAATGATTATGTTAAAAAAAAAGAAAAAAAACATAGGATAACTAAGCATTCAGATCTTCATAAACAAAATCGACTGGTGCCTGTTCAAGTAAGTTATATGCAATTTACATTCATATATATATTTTAAATGTGTTTAAAAGCTTTAATTAATAGATGTTATTATTAAAAATATGGTCAGTTTATTTCTTTAAAGTATTGAATTATATATTCTAAGCACTTGCTTTTTGCTATGTATTTGTACAAATATACTATGCCCAAGGACGGATCCAGAAATATTTTTCAGGAAGTGTGCAAAGCTTGAATACCAATTCAGAATTGCATGAACATGCAATTTTACTTGAAGTGTATTTTTACTAGTGTAAATATTTTCATCTCGGGGAATTCGCGCCCCTGTGCCCTCGCCCTAAAACCCCCCTTGCCCCTCACCCCCACCCCCACCCCCCTTATAAAAAAGAATTGAAACTATTTTGAGCACAAATTTTGAATGACCACATTCTGCATTATTTAAAAATAAAAATAATTCTAAAATAAGGCACATATTTCAAAAACTGAGTCACTTGTTCTGTCTCAGAAATTTTAAAATACTACTCTAAAGTTTATTTATTAACAGCATTTTAATGATATATATATATCATTAAATGTCCTTAGACATGGATGCTCGTAATGGTTTGGAGTGCACTTTTAATCATCGCTGCGGACCCAGAGTCATAACTTTTTGAGTTAAAGCTGGAGTAGAAGTCGGACTTTTTGACCTTACATTCTGATTCTATGAAATGTTGTACAACATTATTGTATTTTAAATTATATTAACTGTCTGAGTACTCTATAAATTAATATAATTTTCTCCTAATTGGTCTTTTAAACACTATGAGTACTTTTAAATGTGCTCTCGCTTTTAAACCATTGATAAGTAACATGTTGTTCACCCCATTATATGTCATTCCCGCTAAATTACAGGACAGGATATACATTTTAAAAATATATCATTTCGTTGCAGTTTCGATTTTTTTGGTATATTTATCAAATACGATTTAGTAATTGGAGTGAGGACGATATGTCTTTATAAACTTTCAAATTGCATTAATGCAAATTTAAATTAAACACAGATTTAATGTAATTGTATGTAATTTAACAGTATTTTAATTCACGAGTCAAAAGCTTTTGTGTCATAAATGTAAAATAAAATTTCCCATTGTATTACTTTTATTCATAGAGCTACAAAATTTATAAGTCTTAATTGATATTTTTTAAAGAGGTTTACGACTCGGGCGATAAGAAATTTCGGATTTTGTTTACTACTGAAACTTTTTAAAATGTATATTTAATTGTGTAATAATTTGACATGACAAAATATATATAAAATTATTTTACAGTTCATCATCTCTGGCATTCAAAATATAAACCTATGAATATTTAAACACTTTAACTAAAAATTTTCATTTTAATTAGAAATATTTTAAACTGGTCGTATTTTATTTATTTATAAGTTAGTGTGTTATGCAATTTATAAAATAAGTATTCTATGTCTTTAAAATTATTTTATCACAGTAATCCTTACTTGAACTCTTATAACTGTTGAGAAAGAAAAAGATATTTTTATAACTAAGTGGTTAATTAGATAATTTAACTTTTAACTTCTTCCGAATAAAATAAAATAAAAATTAGTACTTTTCTGTTTCTTAGATGGCAAATTTGAATAAATTCTACATATACTTTTTATTTATTAATAGATTCAATCGAACACAATATGCACGATTTAATCTTTAATTTTATAAAAATTTAGCAGTAAGATTTGTTTTTATTTTTTTGTAATTTAAGAATTAGTCAAATACATAGTTTGTTTATTTGGTAACATACTTATACATATACAACGAGTGAGAATTCGCACTATATAGAGAAATCTAACTGGATTAACCGGCCCTCTTTAGCTAAGAGTTCATAGCTATGCACACCAAGTAGATTAACAGCTGGAAGGGAATTAGAATTTATTACATTTTTCTTGGGGTAAAAAAAATAAAAAATTTTAAAAATTAAGAAATAATAATAACCAGCCCCTCTGATAGACCAAAGCCCTCTCCAGTCCAGTATGAAGATGGGTGTGGATAGATATAAAAATGGAATATAAGTTAAAGGAAACTGATTAATCTTGACTGACAATTTAATTTTTATATCGTTGTGGAAAAAATAACTAACTTTTGTGAATTTTAATTCAGTTATTTTACTGCAAAGTAAATAAAAATTATGGTATACAGCGTCTATATTGTCTTTCTGAAAATTTCACTTTTATCCTATAAAATAAGTAAATAAAATAAATACAATAAAAGTTTTATATTTGCGTGTAGATTTGTATGTTATATACATCGGCGTATCGTAAGCCACCGCAACCTCCCTTATTTTGAATCTTTATACAAATCGCTATTGAATCCATGGATGGCACCAGCATTAATATAAACTATTAAAATAAACTAATAGTATGTGTTCTAAACTGATTTTTCAGTTACAGAATTATATGGATCAGAACAGGCGCGTAGCCAGGAAATTTTTTTTTTTGGGGGGGGGGATATATCCCGATATCCCCCCCCTTGGCTACGCCGCTGGATCAGATTTCAACTCTTTAACTTTTAAACAGATTAATATTATGTTTGTTATTCGGCTTATTAATTAAACTCTTTTTGTTAATGTTGAAATTTTAAAAGTGACACTTTCACTATGAATTATAAGTAAATGAGCTTGCTTTATAAAATTATTCACCACGTTTGTGGAAATCTCGTTCAAAACTATCTTGGAGTATTACAAAAAAGTGAATTTTTATCAAGGTTAGTTTCGCTAAAAATAATTATTTTTTTGTGTGTCTTGGCAAATTATAAGACCGATTATATTTTTCCGATGATATTTTTTATTTTATTTTATTTTAGATTTTAAAAGAAAGTGGTTAATTTTCTTCATGAGTGCTTGACTTTATAAAAAAATATAATAGCGCATATATTTACGTTCTCTTTCGGAGATTTTTATAATTTATTATTATTATTAAAACTGAAGCTTCCAGGGGTACACTTCACAACAATTCTTTTCGAAATTGAGATACAGTGCCATCTTTTAGCTTTCAATAAGTACTATCACCGCATGAATTATTATGGCAGTAGAATCATTTTAAAGCCTTAGAAACAAGCGATAAAGTTTCAGTATGCCACTTTACTGCGCACCTTCAAAATCGTTTTTCTCAAAAGAAAATTTTTGTTGTAAAGTGGTTCTACCTATAAAGATTTCAATTGCATTTTTCTCACTTTATTATGATTTAAAATATTAATATTGCATAAATTAACAATTCGATTAAATATTACAGCAAAACATGTTGGCCAGAAACACTAGACTTTTTGAGATAACGAGTTGAAATGAAAGGGAATCAGTTTGTAAATGGAAATGTAGATTACGGCCAATTATCTACGCTAGGGATCTAGGCCGGGGGTGGGTTTGCTCTCCGAGGGGGACTTTCTAAGAGGTCCTAACCCGTATTTATGCAAAGTTTAGGAAAATTCCGAACGGTTAGGTCGGCGGACGGACCTAGTTTCGAACCAGGCACCTTCCGTCTCCCAGATGCCACTGGTGGGGCGGGATTCAATTTGTAAGGGAAAACACATTTATTGAGATATCAAGAATTTCGATGTTCGAGATATCGAACTTAAACTGTAATTAAATATACATATATCTCTTAATTTTATAAAAATAACTGCAATTTGGGTAAAAGCGTACAAATTTAGTCATGCTTAATTTATAAAATAAAATTTCAGTGAATTTACAGCAATATTCTTGCACAAAAAACTTTTGTTTCTGATATTTTTTCTGCGGAAAAAAAAAAAATGCGTAGAACTTTCTTCGCTGAACTTTTTTCAAAGAATTTCATTCATATGAAATATTTTAAGCGTTAACCTGAAGAACTCTTAAAAGTAGCTTTCGAGATTTTATAGAAACGTGCAAGGCCGTTACCAGGGGGGAGGATCATGTGGGTTTGACCTCCCCCCCCCTCTCCAAAATTTCAGTAAATGCATTATCAGTTTATTTGCGTTGATTCTAGAGATCAGTTAATTTAATTTTAGCACTAATTTTACCCCTCCACCCTCAAATTTTTTGCTTGCTGAGGCCTTGGGGAAATACTTGTGTAATGTAAAAGGATTTTGAGATACGTTAATTAGGGTCAGTTTAAATAATAATCTACCAGGAAAGATTGTGCCGTGGTTTTTGAAAATATCCGGGCCTGGGTGTCCAATTATGTATGTCGATCCGATTCCTGGAAATATTTCACAATACAAAACATTATATTGTCCTCCATCTCCTCTAAACTTATCTGGATCCTGGATATTTTAGTTTAGAAAATGATTTATTGTGAACAAATCACTTTCTAAAGTAAAATATTTTCAAGTGGTGCAAATAGCTGCAAATTTCCATACTTGGTGACAAAAATGTCATCCAAATGGGAGGTCAAAGCCCCCTCTTGGATACGCCACTTAGCATATGTACATGTATGTTAGTGCCCCCTCGTCGGGGAGTGGTGACCCCCCGTCGGGGAAAGTCTAGCGCCACCACTGGTTCCACATCTTCCCAATATCTTGTCCAAGCAAAGTATTGGTACCTGTGCAAATGGGTTACCTGTGCAAATTTACCTGTGCAAATGGGTATTTCGGGAAAGTGCATTGTACAGGCACTGTTACAAGTGAAATGAATATGTGACCCCTTGACTTTAGCAGCAAAAAGAAAGTTTTCGAAACATGTGGAATTTTGGCTGTATCTCAATTAGGAGAGAAGTGTCTGGGAAAGCCAAGAAAAATTCTGTCATATCCAATGTGACATCATATTCGCATACAAATCTATAAATAAAGAAATCTCTCTCATTGTTATTAGTGTGTGATAGATTGCGAAGCAATGTGTTCATTGACATTGCGCTTTGAATAGTGCTATTGTTGTGATAATTTAATGATCTGCTTTGATATGTGTTAATGATGTATTTATTGTGAGGTATGGAGCTTCATTTCATCAAATAAAGTGTTATTTCTAATTTTCAAGTTTGGTGGACTGTTTTAGCATACACCTACTAACAGATTTTGTAACAGTTTGCACTGCCTCATGTCATGCATTTGCCTTGGGATGCTCAAACTGAAGCTAGGCTCTGTCAAAGCTGCATGTATTCAAAGAGGTGGCTCAGGTAACCCCACCCTCCAAGAATTGCTGAGTTTTGCTATCAAAATGATAGCGATCAAGTCTTAATTCTGCCTTTTCAAACATTCAGACCCTCATCAAAAATTATTTATTTTGGACGGCTTTGGCCCTGAGCAACCACCTGTCTAAGCCTATGTAATTCAAGTAAAGGGATATTCATGTTTATTGATATCAATTTTTCTCAATCTTATCCTGAAATATGAAATGATATCAAATACACATGAAGTATATCTCCCCGCACACCCTTTCAAATTTTTATATCTGTATTCCTTTACAAGAAAAATCAAATGTTCTTGCTTCAATTTTTTTTTAACAAAAACTTAAAATATGTTTTAAAACAGTGATCCCAAACCTTTTTATCGCTGCGAAGTGGTCAACATATTATCATTTTTCTGCAGCCTGCTAAGAGTGTATTGTCTGTGTGTGAGTGTGGTGGGGGTGGGGACATTCATTGTTTATATTTTAGATTGTTTTCATTTGATAATTTTAATTGAATTGTATTTGAATATGCCTTCAAAATATAGTACAGTTACACCAAAAAATGAATACAAAGCGAATTAACATTCTAAATCACTAGAATCCTACATCCTCTACTAGAACCCCAATGAAAAACCATGATCTTGTTTCTTTGCAATGGTTCCGTTGAGACAGAAGTAATGACACCTGAGATGTGTTGATTATGTCCAATGTACTATTCTGTTGTTTCAGTTGTACTATCATTGTAGAATACCTTGCTTCATACAGATAGACATGGCAACAGGAATTTAAGCGACCGTAATTTTAATTAATAATCTTGAAATCCTTAATAAGCAATATAAACTAATTTAAAATAGTTACAAGATTTCTTCTGTTACAAAGGTTTAAATTAGCACAAACCTGATGAAGTCGAAACCTAAGAGAAATAGACCACAGTAAATAACAAGGAAATAATTTAACCCCTTAACTGCCATATTAGGCAATCCCCCTCCCCTATTTAAAGAAATAAGCGCATGTAGGGTGAACGTTTCTTAAAACTGAAGTTATTACCTGTAAAAAAAATTAGAGTATTTACAATACTAGCAATAAATTATTGAGGAAATTATTTGAGATAGGCATATATATATGTCCTGGGCAGTTAAAACATCGACTGTGCAAAGCGTATTTATACGCCCGGGGCAGTTAAGGGATTAATGTTCCTTGGGTGACCCAGTACCATTTGATCTGAGGCGGAGAACCACTGCTTTAAAGAATAAAATCGATATCTATGGTATAAGAATGAGAGTTAACAGTCCCCCTCCCCCTCAGATTATTGTGACTGTTTTTCATACCAGCACCTATTTGTTGAAAAAAGAATGCAAAGCTTGTTTCAAATAAGTGAAAAACCAGTCAGCTTGTTAACAGCCACGAGACAATTGTTCAAATGAAGCGATACCTCTCATCACCATAATAAAGATTTTAGTATGCTATTGTGCCTGCATAATTTTTCTTCTAGAAGAATTAAGTATCGGTTGAAAAGTATTAGTGAAAACAGTTGAATGTATCGGGAACAGATATTTTCCCAATACTTTTAAAATACGAAAGTACCGATACATACAAAAAAGTGAGGAATTGGCACCAATACTATCGGTCAATCCTATTATTTATGTTATTATATGCATGTATTGTCATATCCAATAACCACACTGAAAGCTAAGATAATATTTATGAAGCATTGTAATTTAGTAGTGTTAACATAGTTCTGTTTTTGCCCACATTCAAACCAAACATTCAATCGCAACTGAATACTGAACAAAACAAATGAAAAAATGAAAGAAAGAAAAAAAATATTGAAGATGATCTAAATTTTAGTTGGAAGATACCACTTTAAAACAGTACAGTATGAATTAAAGTATTAGCATGTTATTTTTTAAAGACATTTCTTATTTATTTTGAACTCGAAAATTTATTAGGAAAATTTTCATTGCTAATAAAAATGCATTTTTTTTTCCAAACTGACTTTTAATATTTTTAAAAGCACACTAAATGATCCAAAATTTGGAAAAATTCAAAACTCGGTATCACCAAGATCCAGGGGCAAATGGATTTTAGAGCTTTTTTGTGTACTCTTTGGTGAGTACTCTTATGATAAATTATCATTACTTTATTCAATTTGGAGAATTTCACATCTTTTACATAAAATGAATTTCAGTAACATCTAGCATTTTTTGGTTATGATGATTTTTAACCTAAATTTTTCAATTTGGTTACAGACCAGGTTTAAAGTTATCAGCCCATACAAATCTCAACTGTTTTAATAATCATAATCACAGATAAAAAAAACATTTTCAGTTATTTGAAAATTAAAGTATTTTATCTTGTTACTTACATTAGGCACATCAAATGTTAACACAATGCTGTTTTGCAAAATTGAAGTAGGAAAAAACTCAGTTGGAGAAGAGCTAAGAAAGAGTCTAAAATCTTGATTTACTCTGATCGTTCTCAATTTGTCGACTATTTTTTCTAAAACAGCCATCCAACTTAGCAAAAGGTGACAGTTAGATATAAAAGCCCAAAATCCCTAGAATTAACAGATTAATGCATTATTAGAGAAAACTAAGGTTAATTGTATAAAATACAGTCAACCCTCATTAAACTGCCATCTTTGGTTCCATGTATTTTTTGGCAGTAAGCAAGGGTGGCGATTTAAAGAGGGAATTTAAAATTTATTTTTTAAAACTAATGTTACAAATACATTTACTTTTAAGGAAAACACATGGAGAAAGTAATTTTCCATCAAAGTAATCGTGCTTATTCAAAGGGGAGCAAAGGAACATGGAAAAATGATTGAATGAATAAACATACCTTTTATTTATTATCCAGAATTGAGAAAATCATCCAAATTAGTCTGTCTTTCATTTGTCACATGAAATGAATCTACACATTTTTACAAATGTAACACCATGCCTAATAGTCTATGTGTCAGCTTTATTATGCTATTCAAAATAACGTCTTTTTATAAATGTAATCCTGGACTTCTTTATTTGATACTTTCTTTTACATATTTCTTCAATTTCAGATTCACTTTCCTATTGTTTGGTGTCTATAGATGGCATCAGTTTAAAAAAGTCCACAATCTCATCAGCTGCCACATTTTCAGCGACAGGTTCTTCGGAATCGACATTGATAGTCTTCAGCTGACATAGTTCTGGGAAATTTGAGAACGAGCTTGCTCCAAAGCCATCTTCAGCTCTTGGGCCCCACACTCACTTTCTTCAGAGCTATTTTAATACTTTATTACCCCAGTGTGCTTCCAACAGTTTTTTACTTTCTCTTTTGTAATTAGAGAATGCAATTCCAATCCAGCAGGAATGGGATCCTGCTGGATTCTGCACAATGTTTGCAATACTAGTCTCATGGGATTGAGACAGAGAAAGAAAATATTTTTATTATAATTTCACGTCACCTTCCCACTCATCAATTGATATAATGTTTTTAAATATTTATGTACCTTATCTAACAATATATGAATTAAGAGTTACAAATTTAAATTTTTTTAGTTATCTCCCAATGGGCATCTGTATCAAACATTGTAATCTAAATTTTTCGCTAACTTACCAATCTCCAAATGAACTGAAATATTTCATACTAATCATATTTATCTCTTAGCAAACAATCACGAATTAATTATAAAAAGTTTTCATTTTAGGTTTTATTTTTTTAAAATTCATATTTTAATTATTTTATTAAAATTAAATCAAGACTATGAAAAACAACTCATTGGACTTGTTTGATTTTGTACATTCTTTTTTCAGCAACTAAAAAATAACGGTAAGTACATTAATGTACCTATAAATATTATGTTTCTGTGAATTATTTTCTTTACATAAAATTAAACTTTGTATTAAAATTGCTTTCCTTTTTTACAGGGATATTTTTTGGCGTAGGTGAGAACTAATTTTACGCCCCCTCGCATGAAATGCTGATTTTATGCCCCCTCTCATTTGCTTTGCAATTCTGTTCCTCATAATCAGAAAAACAATTGGAATATATTATTAAGTACTGAAATGTGTATTTTAAATGTACATAATATGCATAATTTTATAAAATACTTGACACTAAAGTATTATCGTCATTATCTCTCAATATTAAAAAAAGCAACCCTCATTACAAAATATAATGTTGCTTCCTTTATCATTAAGCTATGCCAATTAAAATGAGACAGGTAAATCATGCTAAAGCTGTAGGTTTTAAAAAACGTTTCAATATTTGATCTATCATAGTCAAGCTTGACCGCATTTTGGGTATAACCACAGATGCTGTAAAAAAAACTTTAAATAAGTTGCTTTAAACATTTACAGTCATCCTTCATTCATCACGGTTAATCCGCTCCAGACTTTACCGCGATAAGTGAATCTCTGCAAAGTAGGGTTCTATACTTCTAAATCGAATATTTTCATAGCTAGGATGTATAAAACCTGTTATCCAAATATGCTTTTTTAACAGAGTCTCATAACACATATTAGATATTACAAGTATCAAAGCATTGATTGTTTAATTACACGCACACAGTTGTTACACATGGCTACTAACCTATGAAAATATCGAAAATTGTTCATTGATGAAACAATTATGATGAAAAGAGGATGTACTGCACAAGAAAGACGAAGTAGCAAACTTACTGCTCTTCTAAAAGCATGACCTTAATAAGACAGTCTTGAAGTTGTACAGTCTCTTTACTTGGTTTGCCGCATTGTCAAAGTTTGCTGTCTTATAAACTTTATTTCTTTCAATTTTCAGAAAAACTCTGTGTTCCAAAATATGTTTGGGATTTGGAACTACCACAAAATAAGCATGAAAACAGTTTAGATTGTCGAAATCGGTAACCGAGAAATTCGAAATTAGGGGGGGGGGGGGGGAGAGCATTGAATATAAAATTCATTTACGTTCTTGAAATTTCGTGATAGAGTGAAGCTGAAATTCAAAGCGCAATATTGTGAGGAACAGCTGTATATATATATTCTGCTTGAAATGGATGAAAGTCCATAAACTGGCATAGACCATAATGTATTAGAGGTCTCCTGAAAAGAACTGTAAATGTTGCATTCATTATTTTCCATGGAAAACATGATTCTATAGTCTTAACGATGCATATATCAATTTTGTTTTGTTTGAAATATAGTAATGTCTATGAAATAAGCTTGAAAATAAAGACTGCCCACAGAGAGTAATGTAAGTGAATTTTTCGGGTGCCCCTGTCAGTGACAGATCCAGAGGAGGGACTAGGAGGGCTTTAGTTCCCCCCTCCCCCCCCAAAAAAAAAGACATTGCTTACGGGCAACATTTTGCTTGAATGTAGACTATATATTTAAGTCAAATGAGCTTTTTTTAACTAGCCCCCCCCCCTCAAAAAAAAATTCATTGCTTTAGAATTGCATTCTGCTTTATTCGGCATTTTCTTTAGGTCAAATTATCTTTTCATTTCTTTCTTTCTTTTTTATTTTTTATTATTAGTCCCTACCAAAAATAACATCTGCATCCGGTACTGCCTCTTGTAAAAGAACTTTAAATGTTACATACACCCGTTTCAATTCGGTACAAGGGAGAGTACATTGGAATAGCAAATATAAATTTTGCAGTAATCGGTGTATGTTTATGACAATTACAGTACGAATGGAGAGACAAACAGACAAACCAAAACCACATAAACTGTTTCTACATTATTGGAAAGAACTAAGGCTGTTTTTTACCAAAAAAAAAAAAAAAAAAAAAAAAAAAAAAAAAAACGTGTGATTTGGTAATGATTTATTAAACTAATTATTTCAGGGACTTGAAACTTCTTTAACGTGCCCTTTTACAAGCACTTATAATATTAAAATAAATGATAAACTTGTGTCAGTTGTGAAACTTTCAGAAGTTCAAAATTTAAGCTTTTGTGAAAAGTGACACTCTTTGAAAATTTTTGCTGAGAAAAAAAAGTATTACGTATCATTTACTATATTTTAATTGCACAGTTATATCATTAGATGTAAACACAGTATTTTAACTAAACTAAATGTCTGACTCCTGGTCTCTGGAGTCATCAATTCACCACAGCTTATATTATCGTCATTATGGCTTTGTTTTAAAAATTTCTCCAAGCTTTCACGCAATTTTGATCTATTTCTTTAACTTTCTTTCATTTTCTAACTCTGGATGGACATTTTTTTATTCATGTTTAAAGAAGATGAAAACTGAATGAAAGAATATGCTCTGCAATCTCACTTGCAAAAGCTATGCAAACGAACGAGCATGTAACCAAGTAGTACTAATATGTACTGACTGAAGCATGAGAATTGAGAATACTGTAATGTTGTAATTAGTAAACTTTGTCCCTCTCTGCACAGGTGGACATCGGTCATTTATCATAAATAAACTAATGGGAAGTGGGAAGTATCTGTTTCTGATTTCTAGCTACACATATGCACTTCAAACCTCTTTCTTCATGGGTGGTCTTAAAAGACTTCCTGTCTTGGTGAATGCAAATTAAACTGTTATCTTGAATATTCTTTATAATAAGCTGAATTCTTAGTTGGCTTTTTTTGTCTACTTATTTTCAATGAAATGTTTAATGTGCAAAAAAAATATTCTGTTAATAAAATAATAATATGTGGAACTATGGCAAAAAAGGAGTTGGATGCAGAACAAACAATATAAAAGGTCCCTCATGTTAATATACAAACTGCACTATTAATAATTAAGTAGATAAATTTAGTGTTCGGTGTGAGGGTGCAAGGGCTCACACCTCCCTTAGAGAAATATATTTACTCTAAATAAAATGGGCTTCGCAATAATGATGACAAATTTTATACATTTGAAATGATAATGAAACTTTGCCCCCCCCCCCTTTCCCCTGAAAAGAATTCTGGATACACACTTGCGTTTATCATGGTCAACAATTGTTTAAATCATAACGAATGTGATAAATGTTTTTTGAAGAAATTCTTCTCTGTTTTCTTGCTTTTTTCCCCATTAGATTTGATGGCTTTTTATTCAATTTTGATGCTTCAAGTACTCTTTCTTCTGACGGACCCTTACCAGAGGTACTCCCCATCAGAAAAACTGAGTGTGTTCTTGTAAGAAAAAAAATCTTTGAACATTTTATAAAAATAGTATTTGAAAGGTTCAAGAATTTGATCCCCATATGACCATATACAAGACCACCGTGTAGGTGCACATTAAGTATGTGGTGGCTGGTTAAAAGTTTTTGGGAGTTGAAAGTAGGGCTGGACAATATTGGAATTTGAAATATCGATACCATCTTATGTTGCGATATCATGATATATCAATATTTTTCTCACTTAATTTTAGTATTTTTGAAATGTAAGCAATCAAATAAACAAACCATAAAACTACTTGCTGCTCGAAATGAAAATGCAGGGAAGCTCCGTATGACCCCCTGGGACTGTAATATTAAAAGGGTAAGTTTGGGGTCAAAGCATTTGAAATTTTATGTAATGATGGGGATTCCTAAGAAGGTGTCGAGAATCAATAAAAACACACTCCGATGGATAGTTTCCGAGAAATACATTAATTAATTATGTAACTAGACTAATTAACCATGATTGAGGCTTAAAAGGACTGCAAACATGTAGAAATTGGCTCTGGGGTGGTTTCCAGGCTTTGGAGATGCCGCCAGAGGCGGCTAGCATTTAAAATGTCCAAATTAAAAATACAGGGGAGCTTTGTATGACCCCCCTGGACCTGTAAGATTAAAAGGTTAAGTTTGGTGTCAAAGCATTCAAAATCTTATGTATCGATGGGGGTGCAGAGTCTAGGGGGGTCGATAAAAACGTGATCAATAAAAACGCGCTCCGATGGATAGTTTAAAAGATATATCTTAATTAGTGATAGTAATTAGGCTAATAAACCATAAGTAATAAACCAATAAAAGATTTGCTCTATCAGATATTATCGATCCAACCAAATGTCAGCAACTCTATTGTCTGTTATAATAGCCGTTCGTTCATCATAATATCCTTTACTCAAAATCATTGTTAAATAATAACTACTATTGCGCCTAGATATCTTCAGCGAGCAGAACGACACATTATACACTACATCCCCTTCGAAATTAACGTTCCCTGCTTTCTTTCTGCGGAGCTCTGAGGGAGGAAAAAACTATTCTCTACGATAACAAACACGCAGCAGCAATTCCCGTAGTGAAGCAGCTGTTTTTTCCCACTATCCGGTATCGCCATCAACGGAGAGAAAGCAGTAGCAAAAGCATAACAAGCTGGTATCGATCTCGGGATTTTCTTATCGCCGGCCTGTATTTTTGAACTTTATCGAATTCGAGATTTCGCTGAAATGAAAATGGGAATATCGGATATGTGATGTTGAAAAAGAACCAATATGTCGGTATTTATCGAATTTTGGCAGAGCCCTAGTCGTAAGTGGAGAGGACAATATTTGGAAGCCCTTTTTTTAACTAGGCTCATAATTGTGAAAAGAATTTCCATGAACTGCGTAAGAAGCTTCAAAACACATTCAATGCATGATGTTTTGTCTTCTAGAATACTATATTGGTCGCATTTGGAAAACCAATTCTAGGAGCTGAGAAGAACTTAAGAAGCTAAAGCACCCTGTAGCTTTAATTCACAGGGGTGCAAAAGTGACTAAATATAAAATTTTCATTAGAACAGGAGCAACAATAACATGTGCATTTCCCTTTTTGCTAAGGCAATTAAAAAAAAGTATAGGAAATCTACTTATTTATTATTATTTTTTACTCATTTCTTGCCAAATGAGTTAAAAATTTCTTTGTCGCCCAATATTAAATTCCCATTGATCAGGGGCATAACTAAGGAAGTAGAAACCAAGATATATCTTCCTCTGAAATTTTCCTGTAAGCATGATCTTTCAAAATTTTAAACCATGTAGAAATTTTGTTTATCTATGCTCTGAAAAATATCATACCTCCCCGTAAAAATTTCTTACTTACACTCCTGAGATTGGCTCCTAGAAAGTAACATTTACTTTTCTATCGACACATCTATGAATTTGTCCTCTAGAGTACTGTATCGGTTTCATTTGGAAGCAGGGACGTAGCTAGGTGATTTTGCACCCTTGGCAGAACAGTCCAATTTGCACCTCCCCCCCCCCCATAATCATTATGCTTAATAAAATCCTATCCAATCCTCTCCTACAAATACAGGCTTCATACTCATTTCTCAAAATGAAATTCCCTGAGTTTTCCAGGTGATTTTACTTGAATTTCCAGATTATCGCAAAAAATAAACATACGACAAGTATTGAATAATTAATTTTTATTTATATGCCCCAGTCTAAGGTAATGAAATTATGGGAGCATAATGACAATCAAAACTATGCTCCCTATATTATTATTATTATAACATAAACAATAGCTTACATTTATATCAAACATATTTTCATTTTCAGTTTGACCCATAAGAAATCAGGAATTATGTAAAAGCTCTACAGGAGTCAAAATAATTTTCCAGGACTACATCAATGATGGATAGTTCCAAGATAAGTTTCTATACTACTGACAGTACACAAGGCTGTACGTAAAAATTTCCATATTCTTTAGAACTAAGTAAAACCCAGCAATCCTATGCATAAATGATATATTTAACATATAGGAACACACATTCTACATTGTATTTTAGCAAACATCGGCAGCGTTTGTATGCACGATAAAAATATTACACTATCAAATTTTGCACACAGTACACAACACAACGAATAGCCCCTTCTTAATTCAACTAAGAAATGGTAGAAACCACAAATGCACAGAAAACAAAGACAAAAATGAGAAGCAAGTGTGCCATACGCCTTAAGCAGTCATACGTAGTAGATGATTCATTTTGTATACATACATTTCCGATTGTGTGTGTGCATCATTAGGGAAGTAGTTGGCCACTGAACAGGGTGAGGCCATAAAAATAAAGAGAGAGAAGTCAATTTACTTAAAATTCCAGGGCTAAAGCTGGATTTTCCAGGTTTTTAAAGGAAAATTACATTTTTCCATGAAATTTCCCTGAGTTTTCCAGGTTTCCCTGAGGGTGTATGAACCCTGAAATAGTGGTGTAAATTGGCATGTAATATTCATGAGGAGGGGCAAAATGTTTCCTATTGTAGAAAGTATTTTCAAATTGATGATATCTGAATTTTCTTAAATTTGTTTGGGGGGGGCAATTGCCCCCTTGTTGCCTCTAATTAATTACACCTATGCCTACAGATATGCTTTTTTGAAAAATCAAACATAGTAAAACTATTTAAGCCTGCTGTGAGTCAGCTCATTTTGAGCCTCCTCTTCTGCTTGTGCTCTTGGCCCAAGCTACCCAACGACACCCATGTTTCGGAAACCAATGCTAGAAGCTGCAAAAAAGTTCAGACGCTAAATCATCCCACAGCTTTAATTTGCAGGGTACAGAAGTGGCTAAATCAAAAATTCTTGTTAAAGCAGGGGCATCAAAATCAGATGCACTTTTTCCTTTTCACTAAGATCCTGAAAAATTTATAGCAATCAATTTTCTGAGGCTTGCACAAAATTAACAGTAGTTGGTCCTTTTTCATGTATATTTTTAGTGGCATTTCTTCTGAAGTACTTCAGAACTACAGTAAGGTGGCAGTGACAGTTAAAAATGGTTATTGGAGGAAGTGAATCAAGAGGTTAGAAAAACATCCCTTTTGATGATGTGTGGGATAATTTAGCATATCCTGGACACACATCTAAAATCTAAATTACAACAAAAAAAAAAAAAAAAAAAAAAAAAAAAAAGTTGGGTAATGCGAAAAAAGTGAAATCTGATGCCCCTTGATTAAAACTCTGTATACAACCACCTACTTTGCCTATGCCTGAAGTCAGTCCTGCTTTTTTAAATTTCTCTCTGTAATCAGTTATTAAATTAATTCTAAGCTCAACGGAAATACTCATCTGAAGTTTGTCAAGCACTGTTCCCTTGGAGTCCAGCTTTACAGCCGGATCAATAAATAGTAATCCTAAAAATCCTGCAAAATGAAAAATAGTGAGGGATTGCATTCTCAAATCATCAGTGCCGTAGAAAAGGGTTATGAAAACAAAGTAACGGTAATACAGATGAAGAAGAACCAGTGATCATGAGTGCTCATACTTATGGGCAGGGAGGGGCCATAATCCCCTCCCCCTATCTTCCATATTGCTACGCGATTTACACATTCAGGTATAATGCAGAAGTGTTTAACACTAAATATTGTATCTTTCTGGGGCAGGACCCTTGACTTGTCCTCTCATCCCACAAACAATCATATGGGCACCCAAGCCAGTGATGCCTTTAAAAGGTGAACTTCAGTTAACAATGCAAAAATGTATGGCTCCTTCAGGGTTTCATACAAAAAATAAAAAAAAATCTTTTTGTCAAGTGCTTTTGTACTCTCTATCAAAAATAGATCAAGACTAGGAAGACGAGTGACTCTTTACATTGTCTTATGTATATTCTTCTTTTTTAGCAACTAATAAATAGTATATTATTCTGATTATCATGACTATAATTTTCATGCTTCTGTAAGTTATTGTACTAATTATCAAATAAGATTAATTATTATTAATTAAGTTAAACTTCATAGTGCTTAAAACTTTTAGTACTTTCCCCATTTTTCTCTATTGAAATGAATTCTTGGCTGGATGAAATGTCAATCCTGCAGGATTGCGGGATCTTGGCAGTGGCGGCTCGTGGGATACAGCAAGTACAGCCGGGCTGCACTTGAAATTATCAGCACATACTTTAAAATAATTTATTCTACTAATTTTCCTAAATTCAGATTAGAAATGTGGAATTCCTACGGTAAATTAAAAAAATCTCCGAAAACAAACAAACAAACAAAAAAAAACGTATTGTGGCCGGATCGCTCATTTAGAAAAAAGCACTTTAATCTTCCCGCAATTCAATTGGGAAAATCTTTGGTTCAGCCCAGAGCGCTGAAAAGAAAATTGGCAGCACCATTGCCATGACAACGACTACGTAAGCAGCCTCTCCAGGATAGGGAGTATGCAGCTGATACAGCCGATGAACGATTTTTTAACAGCGGCTGAACTTGAGAACTCGACTAACTGATTGGGCTCGGACGAGAAGTGAGGGAGGGGATAAGGAGAATATATGTTTGGAAAACTCTCGACTTTATATTGCTGAATTTATCAAGAAGGGAAGCCTGAATAGATGCTTATGAATGGACAATTATCCATCAAAGCAGTATTGTTTTTATGTAAGCAAGAACTGGCATTTAGAGGACATGGCGAGCGAGAAAATTCTTTAAACATGGGAAATTTTAAAGAGCTTTTAAAATTATTGATATCTGAATTAAAACAACGTCTTTTTATGGGGACATCACTGACCGATTCGCATGTTTAAAAGAAAGGAGGATTGATTTGACTTACAAAAAATAAGTAAGTTTTCTTTTTTTTTCTTTTCTTCTCAAGTTATCGTTACAAAAGAAAATTCTAAGGAAACTTCGAATCAGACACGGATTAATGCAATTTTGAGGATAAGAGCAGCTGGTTGAAATTTATGTCCATTTTATGGAAGTAAAATAGGATCTCTTACATTTTTTTCTTTCCAAATTTCTTTCCAAACAATTTGCTTGTTCTTTTATCACTTCATCAGTACTGTGCCATGTTTTACATTTACTTATCCACAATAAAAGTGCATTCTCCAGAATTTTGGGTTTACCATTTTTCATCTTTTACATAGATAACACTGATTTTTCAGTACTAGATCATCTTTCTTTGCTGTTCAGAATATCTCCAAGTGCTCTTAGACAGATTTTTTCCCCCTAGGAGACTTGAAAAATGAATTGCAATAAATTGATGGCATTGAAGGATGCTTTTGCTAATTAAATTTGCAAATCAAAATTTTCTCATGAACACTTAAAAAGAGTTTTAGACACTTTCATAGAGAATGAATAAAAGTATTAGGGCAAAAATATCCATAGGATGATCAAGTAAAAAAAAAAAAAAATTCTTGTAGACGAGGCTCTTCTGCAACTCTTCTCTCTCATCTCTAGTCTAAAGTGTCCTCAGTCCCTCTTCCTTTTTCTGACCAGTAAGTTGGTCAGAGAAAATTTATGGTAGGGATGATTTCATAGTTTTATTATGCATAGCTCTTAGGTCAGCGCGACTGCAACCCTTTGTGGCATCCAAAGGAAAACCACCTTGATTTGAAAATTGTTCCTGATCAAACCCTATAGTCGGCATTTCATGAAAAACACGCTGCTGTCATGAAGGGTTTAGTTCAAATAGAAAAAGAAAACGTTTCAGTCTTATCATGTTATGGTCACAAATATTTCATGGTATGCTCTAGGAAATCTCCAAAAGTTTTAGGTAAGGTTTTTAGAAAGACTGCCAATATCTTGGTTCACTTTAAAATAATGAACTATGCCACTTTAATTGGGGTGCCTCATTTTAATCCTTTTGCTAAAGAAAGTCTGTGATGGATATCAAAGCTGTTTCGTACTTAATGGCATAGAAGGGTTAAAATCCAGCTTGATGGATTATCTGTTTTTCTACAATGTAAAAGAAAGATGAATCATTGATTTTTGGAACTTCACTTTCAGCAGTCATTGGAAGTTTAATATCCAGTTTTGTAATAGAAAAATCAACTTTTTTCTGAAAAATGAACAGTGGATGTTAGTAGTTAAGGGGGCAATTTATCGAGGGAATCAGTAATATATTGTAGCAAATCAGTTTTCTCCCCAAGCTGGAAAACAAAGAAGGTTGTGGTTTATTGGGGTCATCTGTACAGACATATTTAGTTTCATAACCAATGTCATGTGAAATAAAAAGATGAGCTTTCACAGGATTTATTTAATAATCAAAGCATTCTTATTTTAACAAAAGCTACTGGCACATGCACATAAGTGTATATCTACAGGGTGTCCCCAAAAGGGGGTAATAGGGTAATTCTTTATCAATTAGAGATAAATGGACAATGTAATGGGAAAAAATGTTCAAAATAATTCTGCAAATAAGACTCCATTAATATAAAAAAATCTCTTTCAAAAAGTTACACTTTTAAAATTGTATACGACTCCCATACAAAAAAATTTCCAATTAGTAAAATGTGCCACATACACCAGTGAAGTGATGTATAAAAATTTCAGTCCTTCATCATAAAGCAGATATCTTTAACCCTCCAAGTGGTTGTGATGTAAAATCCTGTACACTTTATTCCAGTTTTCACTGCAATGCATCTATAATTTAAATTATTTATAACACTGAGATATCATAAAATATGTTTTGATATTAAAGCTTGTATATAGCAAAAGCATGGCCCGGCGTTGCCCGTGCAATGGAAGAGAAATGCTCATTGACCTTAAGTATAGATTCCAAAGGGAAGGAATGTGAATCCTCCCGCTGCAATGATTAAAAAAAAGAACATTGGACTTCCCACTGCAACTAAAAAAAAAAAAAGAATTGAACACGGCACCTGATAGCATACAGAGGTTACCGGAAATTGGGCATGGCTAGGCTTCTCCTCTTCTAAGTGTCTGTATTCAGTCATTTATTGCTAATACCTATGCAACTACTAAAAACAAATAGAGTCCAGTTAGATTTAGTTTCATAACACATCGGTATGAGATTGTAAAGGGAAGGGATGTGAATACTCCCACTGCAATGATAAAAAAAAGGACCTGGGACTTCCCGCTGCAACGAAAAAAAGGAAGGAACAGGGGACTTGCCAGCATACAGATGTTACACTTCAGTGTTTTTTTTAATTTCAGTTGTTAATTATCTAATAATGAGGAGAGTAGCAAATATAAGCAACTACAATAACTTTATAGCTCACTAAAGTCAATCATTATATGAAATTTAACTCAAAGATTTGTTTCATTTTGTTTTTTGCAAAGAGAACTAAAGAAAATAACTACATTTTAAATACACAAATATATACCCCCAGGTTCACCATCCATTATAAAAGTTACATCCTGCCTGATATCAGAAATTCTGCCAGTGTCCCCCACCCCTACACCCACATGGTTCGAGCTAGACTGAAGCATAACTATTGCAGCCTGTTTCTGGCGAAAAGCCTCCTAGCAGTAAAGCAAACTGTACAGGGACTCAAAAGATCTATTCTCCACTCAACTCGCGCATGCATACTAGTTATTCTTGGATGCGGGAGGTATTTTGCACGCTGTTCATTTTGTTTCGTGCCTGTCGCTTACACCTAGTTGCTATGGCAGCGTGCTGACCTTGAAAATGAAAAACCCGAGAGAAATGAGCATTTCCTCCTTCTTTCACGCTACCCATCCGATAAGGAAAAAGTGGCTGAAAATTGTACAAAATATAAAATAACTCAAAAACTATTAATCCGATTCATTGCATTTTTACGACATTAGCTTTCTCTTGTCCTATTTAGTCAGTGTGCCAAAATCGGTCCAGATCCGTTGAATGGTCTGGATGTGTATAGCGAACAAATGGACAGACAGACTTTCCTCTTTTATATATATAGATTTAGGAGCCTATTTTTTAATAATTACAAATCTTCCTATCAAAATGATTTATTTTTTTTTTACTTTAAAAGCTACATGAAAATTTTACTTTGGAAACAACTTTACATTATTTGCCCATTTCCAAAACGATTAGAAGGTTAAACAAAGATTATTGGGCCCATATATCTTTGAACGTAAATGCTCATTGCTGAAATTGGGGAAAAAAAATCTTTTGTAATTTCTCTACAGTCTCTGAAATGCGATCATCTGATATGATTGTTTTCCATCGAGAGCTATTGAAAAGTGGTTTAAGTCAGCATATTTTTAATTTGCATACCTCTGAAGCTGTTAACCTAATTAGTGTATGGGGCATATTTTCCTAATTGGGAATGTTTTTGTATCGGGGTCGCATACAAATTAAAAAAGTGTACCTTTTTTAAAATTAATGAATGACAGGAATTTTTTTATTAATGGAGTCTTATTTCTAGCCTCATTATGAACATTTTTTTCAACTTACATTGCCCACTTGTAATAGATAAAGAATTAAACCTTATTTCAGCCTTTTTGGAATACTGTATATAAAACTGACAAATTCGTTTTAAACTAACCTATTTTTTTTATATCTAAATAAATGAAAATGTGTCAAAAAGATAAGCAGTCCAGGAATTTATTCTTCATACCAGTTTAGCTGCATCTACAATTAGCTGTGCTGCAGCAGGTCCTTGTCCTTCACCAAGAGAAATAATACGATATTTTTCTAACATCCCAAAATCACTAGCTAAATCAGCAACAGTAGTTTCTATATCCTAAAAATTATTATTATTATTTAAACACAAGCATATGTTATTATTTTAAAATAAAACTATAAATAACTTTATATAAAACACTATAAGTAAAAAATTACATTTTGTAGTTTTTGAAACATGCAAGTTATATCCGATAAAGACATCAGGAAAAAAACTAGTCAAAATGTATTGTACATGAATATATATGAACACACATACATGCATACATTGAGTCATCTTGCAATAACTCTTCACAGTAAATTAAAGATAAAATCAATTTTTTCAGCATCAATCATGTATTAAAATTTTTCGCTATCACTGTACTTTTTTTTTTACTTTGTACAAGGAAGTAAAAAATGATAAACAGCTACTGTAATTTTAATTTTGCGATTTTAACATTCTTAGAAAAAAAATCGTGGCCAAAACTTTGCCAGATTATTTACAGATAATCTGTCAATGGGTATGGATTATATGCCAGAAATTACAGTTTATAAATAGGTTGACTTTTAATAGAAAAATTAATGCTACTGGTCTGGACTCTGAATTCAGCTTGAAGAGAGAAGAGATAGTGTCATATTCCAGGGGTCAATATAGGAATTTTTTTCAGGGTCCTGTTTTTGTGAATTTCAGTGCTTAATTTTCTGAATTTAAACACTTATTTTTGTGAATTTTTACATCAATTTTTAATAAAATAATAATCAAAAGTCACTTTTTTGTAAAAATTATTGATAAAACCAATTAAAATGTAGGACAAAATGCCAATGAAGGACAGTTTTAATCGATTGTACTTTGGTGAAGGGGCCATTTTAATAGATTGTAATTTTGAGAAAGGTCTCAAAACAGACCCAAGTTTCATCTGCATCGACTCCTGTATTCATGCAGATACACACACACTCGGATACTTTCTTTATGCATAATGTATGTTGATACTCACAATATCTATAGAAAGCTTGAAAAGAACTATAGGCTTATGAGCAACTGACTCTTTCATAACTTCTTTCAGACTCATATGAGGATATTCCAGAAATCTAAAAGTAATAAATAGACCTGATCAATAAACTTTAAATCCTTCTTTCCTATTACAAGAAATATTAAAAAAAAAAATAATAATAAAATAAACATCAGTATATAAAAAATCCGTGAAATACTATTTTATTTATTTATTATATTTTAAGTTATTGTTCTAAAATTAAAAAATATAAGTCATTCAATAAAATTTGAAAAAATTAAAACTTTGTAAAATAACAGACATAAAAATATAATTTATAATTCAGGATGCATGTTTCAGGCAAAAAATTTTCGCGTTTCTTCGGTTATCTCTCTTCTCTGGTTGCAGGAGGTGATTTGATTTGATTTGTGGGATCACAGCCAATTATGCACTTATGACTTGTGCTTGAACCAAGCACTTTCTGTCTCCCAGTTGAAAGAACTGTGTGCTCGGCCATTGGTGGGGCATTGTGTTGCAGGAGATTTGGTTCAGCTGAAGGATAAATATTTTTTGCCCAAAACTTATGTCCTGAACAAGACCTCTGAAGCTGTTACTGACTGAAGCTGAAATACTTTTTTATTCGTTAATTTACAAGTGTTAGTTTTTTCATATTTTAAACTCCAGTTTTTGTTGAGAATTTTTTGTTATTCAATAAAATTGCCTGTATGGGAATATTTAGCTTAGATGTGGTTGGGGCAAGCTTACAATCGCCACTGTAACATTCTAGCAATAAGTAATCAGAAAATCAAAGAAAAGTAAACTTTAGTATTTAAACATCCATAAATTTATTTTAATTAATTAATTAATTAATTTTTGTTAATGCTTTAAAAAATAATTAATAAATAAATAAAATAAATTTATAATTTTAAATGCTTTAAAATATTAAAAATATGATAAATTAAGCCAGATTGCTTGAATGGGAATATTTAGCAAAGATGAGGTTGTGGCAGACACATGATTGCCATTGCTACACTTAGGCATTGGAAAAACAGGCAAGTGGGTACCTTTTGTTTAAGATTATGAGTTCAGTGAAGGTAGCAAACTCATAATTCTGGGTCCCCCAAACCAGTTTCTGCCACAAGTTTCCTTTCAAGGTACTTTAGCTGCTATTTTTAATTCCAAAACTGCTGCTACTAGTCGTATTTT
This sequence comes from Cheiracanthium punctorium, assembly GCA_038373885.1. Classification (NCBI taxonomy): domain Eukaryota; kingdom Metazoa; phylum Arthropoda; class Arachnida; order Araneae; family Cheiracanthiidae; genus Cheiracanthium; species Cheiracanthium punctorium. The sequence continues at coordinate 78,650 of JAWZYV010010542.1, read as the reverse complement.
TTTTTTTTAAAGGAAAAAAAAAAACACACTTCAACTTTAAAATGATATTATTTTTTAAAATTTTCACTGTTATATTACCTTTTTCCAAGATTATTGAGAACAAAAGTTCTAACACATATAGTGATTCTGTCAGCACGAAGGCATCGGATGATTAACAATCGATGAAATTCACCACATATATTTTTCCAGTTTCCTTAAAAAAAAAAAAAAAAAAAATCAAAAGTTATAATGTCAATGAAAATTTTATGCAAGACTACAAAGAATGCAACAAGCAAAACATTAGTTATCTTTACCAGGAAGAAACACCCTTTCAGGTTCAGATGACAGGTACCACTCTTGCCAGTTCTTTGCAATCTCATCAAAGGAAACTGTTATTCCTATAAATTTTGGCAAACGCTCTAACTGAGTTATGTGTTCCCAACATCTTTGTGGCAACCACTGCAGGCAGGGATTTGGTGGATCAGAAGTAGGATCAAAAGTCTACAAAAGTTGTGTCATTTTATTGACAGTTAAAAACAGAAGCAGAACTATCAAAAATAGATTAACATCGATTTGAAAATATCTATGATTGGCTTTCTGAACATGTTTATATTTCTAATGTATTATCTATCTTAAATATTAATAAATGGAAATAGAAATACTACTGGTAGTACATGAGCATAATAGCTGTATGTGTGTCAGGGCTCAAAATAAGATTTTAAAGCTGGTAGCATAAACTACTCAGCTCACTGCAAAATAAATTTTTGCAATAATGGCTAACTGCTGTTGAAGTTTTTGCTTAGCATAAAAAAAGGAAGGAAAAAAAAAATCAATAACAAAATGAGAACAAAAACATTATGCTTCACTTTACTTGTAAACATTCTCATTTCGTATTTAACTTTAAAATATATTTGAGATGAAAATAGTTACATTTTTAAATACTTCAGCTAAACTTGCTGTATGAACTGTTGACTTTCTTGGCAATTTGGGCAAAGTTCCGGGCATTTGCCATGGTTACTGTGACTTATTTTGAGCCTTTGTGTGTATAGCAATGATGAAAGACAAACTTGTTCACTGACTTTTACACTCAAAGTTCAAGCATGGTATTTTGGCTTTGCCATGGTAAGTATCAATTTATATATACAGGGTGTCCCAAAAAGGTGGTAACGGCTTTAATTATCTACCTATTAGAGGTAAGTGGGCTGTGTAAGTTCAAAACTTTTCATAATACAGTTGGAAATGAGACTCTGTTAAAAAAAAATTCCTTTCGTTAATTAAAAAAAAAGTTACACTTTTTATATTTTTGTACGACTTGCATACAAAAACATTGCCAGTTAGTAATATATGCCCCAAACACTAGTGAGGTGACACAAAATTTGAGAATTATACCTTTAAAAGTGCCAGAGATATGAAGATAAATATAACACTGACAAACAACTTTTCCATGGAAAAAATCATATTGAATGATCACATTTCAGGGGCCGCACAAAAATTATGAAAGAAAATCTTTTATTCAATAATTGTTTACATTCAAAATTATGTATAGTCCCTGATCATCTTTCTTTAAAGATATCTCTGCAACACTGTATGATGAAAGGAGTGTATGGGACACATTTTAGTAATTGGCAATGTTTTTGTATTGGGGTCATATACAATTTTAAAAAGTGTAATTTTTTGTAAACGAACAAGAGGAATTTTTTCACAATGAAGTCTTATTTCCTACCTTATTTTAAACATTTTTCAATTTACATTGCCCACTTATCTCACATTTTTCAATTTACATTGCCCACTTAGATGAAGAATTAAAGCACATTAGCACCTTTTTGGGAAACCCTGTATATTGTTACATAATGTTTTTAATAAATTTAACTAACAGCAGCTATGAACAGTTTATGAATCTTTTAATTCAATAAGACAGGAATCATAACTCCCAGTCTCTTCTCTTTTTTCAACTCAAGTGGCATCCTTTTTAACAACACTAAAATATTACAAGATTTCTGTCACTCCACATAGGATAAAATTAATTATCTGTACATCTTGTTTGTCCAGCAAAATCATAACTAAAATTCATTGTAACTAACAGAAAACACATTAATTCAGAAAATCTATCGCAAACTGATAATTTGCTGACACAACACTTAGCCATATTCTTGAGGCACATCTGTAAAGATCATTTGCTTTTCCACGAGCATGAGATTTAAATAACAAGAAGGCAGTTACACTTAAGGGCACTGGCAGGAGGAAAGCAAAGTTTTTTTTTATCTCTTCATATCACTTCAGAAGGGTTCCAAGAGGCGACGTGGGCGGGGTAGTTTTTCACAGCTCGCCTCCTCCTTCCCCTGAACTTCACCGAAGCCCCTTTCTGAAAGCAATTAGTGGAAGCCTTGGGGGCCGAATGTACGTGTAGAAGGAAATGACCAAAGATTATCCTAAACGACAGACAACTTCCGACTGACAGACAAACAGCGAACTTCGGTAGTTTTTGAGTTTAGACAGGGAGAGGAGATTCTATTTTATTACAAGCATAGATAGATAGAAAACTCGGCTTTTCGAGCCTCGTAAGGGGGAGATCCCCCTGAACCCCCTAATTTTTAGTTTCATTATTGCCATATTAAAGCGATATTAATTGACTATATCATTTTATCTCTCATCTTTCGTGTATTTCCCCTTGTAACCCTATGTTGAAATTTTTAGGATTGTAACCTATTTATAGAAAAATACATGTGATGCATATTCTACAGCTTACGAAATATTGTAACAATAGATTAAAGCTGTTGTGAACTAATAATATTTAAATATATGTTAAATTATGTCGCATACTTTTATGTCGCTTTTTGGGGACAATTTTCAATAAAGGGGGTGAGAGATAAAATGACATAGTCATTAATAATTTTGTATGTTCTTGAGCACGCATAACAACTTCCAGGGGGGGGGGGGGGACTGTAACTGAATTAAATTTAAATGAATTAGAAACACGTAAAAAAGTTGAGAATTAGTTGAAGTCTCAGGGAATAAAAAGGCATTAGAGTTTTGATTTCGTATTGTGGGGAAGGAAAAGAAAATTGTTAGACGAAAGTTACAGTTTGCCATTCAAGTAATAGTATTTTAGATAGGATTACTACTTTTCAATTTTACAATTTATTGTGTGATAAAAACAGAAGATTGAATAAAAACTTTTCTAAAAAAAAAAAAAAAAAAAAAAAAAAAAAGATTTTGTTGCTTACTTATTATTATTTCTTTTTTTAAGTTGAAGAGTCTTGTTTCTACACATATGCCATACAAAAAAATTTGCATAAATAGTAAATTTTCTCAGACCTTGCAGACATGTTAAAAATAAAAATATACAATTATAAGCAGTTTATTAATAAAGACTAAACGGAAAACAATTATTATGGAATAAAAAATAGTTTGCTCGAAATACAGTGCCCGGAATTAAGTTTATTACAATAATTAATGTTAAAATAAACTTAAAGGGCCATTTTAGAGACCTTTTCTATCTGACTCTGAAGTTTAGATCTTAATAGTAATATAAATTCCTCTAAAACTTGAAAAGGACAAACAATATTTAAAGATTGATTTCTTATGTATAAAAAATGAATTTTAAGAATATTCCACAGTTTTTAAAATATATTTGTATTTTTAAAGATAAATTAACACTTTAAAGGTGCTTGAATATATAATTAAGCTTGAAAGGTGTGTGACTAACGTAACAAAATAAAAAAACAAGTAGGTAATGACCAAATTAAATAAAGTTTAAGAAAATCGTAATAAAAATAAAATTCCGCAAGATTTTTTTTTCCAACTATTGCCAAATTCTAGTACTAGAATATGTAACAAATAAACAGATAAGTCACTTTTAATGTTTGGTAAAGAAAAAAGAATGGTTTGAAGGTTGAGATTAAAATGGAATGACCCTGCATATACATGAGTTGCAGCAGTCGTAACCCCCCCCCCCTCCCTCGCGAAAAATTTCTGGCTACGCCACTGATGTCAGTTTGCATGATTTTTTGTATTATACACTTCACTAATTTATATTCATCCATAAAAAAAATGTCATCATAAATACAAGATAGATAATAAATAAATGACCCCTAACAAATATTTCGTTGAATCTCCAAACTACTGGATAATGACACAAGAGAGACTAAAACATTTATTGAAGACTAGTATACCAGAATATTAAAATCAGTTTAATTAAATTACAAAAGGCAACATTTACCCATTTCTATATTTTAAGAGTTAAAGATTTACGTGTCTGATATTCTATCACAGATTTTTCATCACACAAAACATCTGTCTGAATTTGCAAGCACTAACAGTGAAAGGAACAAAAAGTAAAGTCCGAGGTGTACCGTGCTCCAGTCAGTTGCTGTCCCTTAGATCTATTACTAGCCAGGGCATTATAAAAATTAAAATCACAATATTATTTTATGTATATGCTATGTTCGTTTATTATTATGATTGTTTCTTATAAATAATTTGTATAAAAATTACCATTCTAACAATTTATTTAATTATAAATAGGAATGTGTCCGAAAAAAACGGCATAAAAGTGCGACATAATTTTACATATATTTAAATACTATTAGTTCACAACAGCTTTAATCAATTGTTACACTATTTCGTAAGCTGTAGAATATGCTTCACATGTATTTTTCTATAAATAGGTTATAAAAACATAAAAATTCCAAGATTGGGTTACCAGGCGAAATACACGAAACATGATACATAAAATGACATAGTCAATTAATATCGTTTTAATAGGGCAATAATGAAACTAAAAAATTAGGGGGGGGGGTCTGTAGAGGTCTCCCCCTGACGAGGCTCGAACAGCCGAGTTATTTTTCTTTCTACAATATATAGAACGTATGGAAAAAGTCAAAGTTTGAATGTAACCCAATTTTCAGCTTCCTAGCATTGTACAAGACAACAGTAAAGTAAAACATTATTTTTCCTTTTTTTATAATATTTCTGGGTGCATTATTTTGGTATTTAATTTTCATTCGTATATAATATGTTGTAATAATGATTAATTTTTGAGGCTTCCCATAGCTAAATTACTATTCAAAATGTATGTTGTACCAAAATGTAAGTATAATAAAAGTACACTCAGAAATTTTTGTCGTTATTATTTTGAAATAGCTTATTTTTTTGTTTTATAAGGCTAAACCCCTGTGTTTTTAGCAACCTCTCCTCATCGAAATATAACCCTGCCCCCCCCCCCTTCATATTGCCTTGCGCCTAAAAACAAAGAAGCTGTATAATTGTTTATCTGTTTAAGTACGGCTGATTAGCTACTCTAGGCCGATAGGTGAGGTGTCCCCCGTGGGGGTCTTTCTAAGAGATCCTAACCCGTAAAAAAGCTGTATAATGCCATATGTTTGATTATTTTCATCTATGTACCGAATAGGTTAGAGCAATAAAATGAATCTTTTTCAAAAGATTTCTTTATTTTTTAATTTACGAAAATACTCGTATATTATGATAGTTCTTACAAAGATCTGCATCTAGATCATATTTGCACTCTCAACGGTGATGCAAACGAGTTCTGTCATTCACTGTCTTTGTTTTTTTGATAAACAAAGTTGATTCCCCGGGAAAAACAAACAAAATGAATTGTCTAACCTTTTGCACAAAAGCCGTTGGAAAATTTTTCATGAAACTCGCGGTCCGATATATATGAGGTGGGGGTACACTTCATTCATGTATCAGTAAATCAGTTTTTTTTTTTTAATGGTTATTAAAAAGTCGGAAAACTATTTTGCGAATTCTTCTTAAATACTGGCAAAACATGTAATAGTAAATGAATAAAAAAAATAATAAAAGATAACAATATTAAAATACATATACGTATAATTCAACAGAAAAGTAAAAAAAAAATCATGAAAGATAAAAAGTAAGTACAATAGTCTTCTAATTAAAGCCCCGTACCCCCTACCCTACTAGTTTAAGATGACAAATTAAGAAAAATTGATCTGTCCCCCAACGAGGATCACTTTTAAATACAAGAAAGAAAGAAAAAAAAATGTTCTGACAATAAATTTCTAACTTTTGTTCAAATTAAGATACCTTTTTAAAATTTGGACTCTGAATCAATTTTCGCATTTAAAAGTGATACCCAAAATTTCAAACAAATCGGTCCATTAATAAAAAAAATTGTAGATGAATGATTTTTTACACAGTTGATTCCCATCCCCCCTTCTCATCAAAGAGACACCCCCCCGTCCCGCGGGGAACGGACGGAACGGTTCACTAACAACTTCCTGCAAATCAATCAGTATCGATCATTTCTTTCCCCTGCTCAGAGAATTCTTGTGAAAGAGTTTATTTGTGAATTTCATAATGCCCGCACTTAACGGGTATTAAAAATGTACAAAAATAATTTAAAACATATCTATAAGAAAGTTTAAACATTTTTCTATCTATGAACATTTTCTTTAAACGAATATATTGGATTTCCAATATAGTTTTGATGGAGTATATCTGTGACTACATGAAATTTTAAACTTTCAAATGAATTTTAACCTTTCAAATGAATTTTAACCACATTATCAAAAAAATGCACAAAATAAAAGTGTTCTATTTAGGCAATTGTCTGCTGTACAACCTACGGTATTTCTTTCTATTAAAATATTTGAAATTATACCACTAGGGAACGGGCAAAATTTCCCCGTAGGTTAAGATGGGAATGGAGAATCCAAGTTGGCAGACGTCCAACGCCCTTAAGACAGCTTGTCTTACCTACTTTTTTTAAAATGTGTTTGAGAAAATGAAAATTTTCTTTTCATTTAAAAACTAGATTTAATTTCATATTTCAAAATTTGCATCACACTTTTCCTCCTGTAAAATGATGTTGCCTAGCAAACTAAAATCTTTATTATGTCATAAGAAGATTCTGAAAATATCTTTGACGCAAAAATGCTAAATAAATGTAAATTCGTTTTCTAATTTTGCTGCTGAACAGTGATATGAAATGGCTTAGGTGAAATCCTAAAGTGTTAGCTCAATTGTCAAAGCATTAATGACATTTAAAAATATTACTCTGCCCATCACCTAATAGCATACATGGATGTTTATAAAAAAGTTGCAGGAGGATGTAAAAAAGGAGCTGAGATTTTTTCATAAACTCAGTAGTTAATTAAACAGTACTGGGTTCACACAGGAAGACAGGCTACCTTTTGTATATTTTGTGAAGCTAAAAACCACTTTTCTAAATTAAAACTTTCATCTGAAAATCAAATTCAATACTATCATTTTTTTAATATACTGTATATATGAAATGAAACTAAAGTTCAAAATGTAACTCACACATACACAAGCAAAAAATTAAAAAGAGAAAACTCTTACTCTTCCACCTTGAATGAAGAAATCATATTCATCTTTATCCAAGCTTTCTTCACCCTTTAAAATTTGACAGCACATATGAAATGCTAAAAAAAGGCTGTGATTTTCACTAATAGTTCTGCATGCATATCTGTTTAAAATTGTACAGAAAATCGTAAGAATTTTTGTATTGTGCAACGATTACAATTCATATATTTTTAATAATGGAAATTAAAAACTCCTTAAAATAAGAAAAACACAAATTCTTATGTTTTATTCATTCATTATTCATCTAGTAATAATCATTAATTTGAGTTTCAATTATGTTAAAATGAAAATTAATAGCTTACTTGTAAACTGCATACTGGTGGTAAAGTTTCAGCTTTTTTAATCTTCTAGTTATATCTGTATCTTTCAGAGAATTTTTAATTGAATTCAAAAATAATTTTGTATACGATTCCAAAGTGAATACATAGATAGAATCAACGAAACTCATATCAGATAAAACAAAATATAAAGTAGCAGCATTTTTAGCAGCAGGCCGATATTTCTGTAAGTATATAAATAAAATAATATAAACATATGCTGTGAATCAAAGCTGCTTTTGTTCTTTATTACATCCTTAAACTATAACAAAAGAATTTACTATCTTGAAATGTTTAGTTAGGTGCAAATAAATAATGCAATGAAAATTACATAATTTAGTAGAAACTTACAGAGGTTGAACTTGATAGAGGGACCATTGGTTCAGCTATAAATTGTGATATCATTTTTTTTTAGGGGAGGGGGCAATGCATTAAATAAATTAAAATAGAATACCTCAATAATTACTCAGATATTTTAGAATATTGTTTTAACACTAGAAATACAGATTTTATTATTTATAACAGAAAATACTAACTAACAGTCAAAATGACCTTTGCCGTCATTTTTTGTTCATTCTTATTGATACTTTTAGTATTTTTATAAATTTATATACAGCATTGAGCTTTTTTCTTTGTGCATTACTGATCTGATGTGATTTGACTTTGGGAATACAGCAGATTATCTGATTGAGGGATCTAGGCTGGGCAGGGGGGGGATCATCTGGGCCTTTCTAGGGGATCCTAACCCATATTTACACAAAGTTTTGGAGAAAGTCACAGAAAACTCCGAAAAGTGAAGTTGACAGACACAACCTGGATTTGAACCAGGCACTTACCATCTTCCAATTGAGAGTGCTATGCCCTAGACCGCAGGTCGGGCATGCATAAGTCAAACATATTCCTAATAATCCTACTATCTAAGTAGCTAATGATTAAAGACAGCAATTGTGGTTTATGTGCCTCCTTCAAAATTTGCCCCAAAAGTCGCAAAGCTTGAAGACTATATGTTGGAAGAATAAAAAAAACTCTAAGAGATGACATTGGTTTAGCAACTTGAATGGAAAAATTAAGATTTGCAAATCCCACTAATGAATTGATTTGCAGAAACAAAATTACGAACATTGATTTTTTAGAATGTGGAATATTAATTAAAGAGTGCTAAACCTTAAAAGAAGAACTGAGATTAATATTTATATTTTTATCTATTGTTTGGATAGTGCATGGAACACAAATAATTATTTCCTATTATTTTGAATACACACGATTTTAGAATGCTGAAATTGTAATAAAATATAAAGACAAAATTACAGAATTTCAAAACACAACTTTTTATATTATTATTACTTTGCCATGGTGCAGTATTAAGCCTTCTAAAACAATTAGTAGTAATGGTAGATTAGGATTAGGTAGGTATGGTTAAGCAGGGGCGTAGCCAGGGGGGGATATCGGGATATATCCCCCCCCCCAAAATGTTTGGATTAGTGATGAAATTCCGTCTATTTATACTCATATAAGTTCATATCCTCCCCGAAATTTTTTTCCAGGCGCATATCCCCCCCCCGAAAAATTTTCCTGGCTACGCGCCTGTGGTTAAGTTATGGCTCACTATATTAATTCTCACAACAGGCTGACAGCATTGTTGTATATAAATAACTTCTGTTGCAAAAATAAATTATACATGAATGAAGTACATGATGTCGACAATTGTAATGGGACACATTGAATTTTATACATTTAAAGAATTTTTAAAAGAAGTATTTAGCTATCTGTTCTGTAATTTCAAAGATGTATAGGACATGTTTAATTTTACGCTTTTGAGTAATGATTCATTGACAAGTACATTTTGGGGGTTAGCAAATTAAATAAGAAATAACTTATTTTTAAATCAGTCAGTATACTAAAAAAATATCTGAAGTCTGTAGCTTTTATAATAGATTCTATAGTATTTATGAGTTGTGTACATATGCATTTTTATAGATATAAAATGCATTGAAACAAAAAAATATATCTGAATATATTTAAATTTGCAAATATAATTTGAAAAATATATTTGAATAGATTTATGATTTGTGTATATATGCATTTTTATAGATATAAAATGCATAGAAACAAACAAACAAACAAAAAAAAAACTTACTAAGACAATGATTTTTCTTTAATTAAAATCAAAGCTTTTCTTTAAGTTAAATATAAACTTAAGTTTTTAACAAATTTTCACAAAATTTGCAGAAAATATAAAAGATATTTGAAATATTATGTTTAAAATTTAAAAGTTATCTACAAAGTGATATTAATTTAAGTTTTACAATTAACTTCTAAATTCTTTTAAATCATACACTCTTATAAGCATGAACATATATAAAAGAGGAATTAAATTTACAAAAGTCTTTCTTGCATTAAACTGAAAAGATTACAGATTTTTTCATTTTTCTTAAAATAAAAACCTTTATTTTAAATCTTGAATATTTGAAAAATAAACTTTTTTAATTATAGTTTAGTTTGATTTTTTGTCTAGCATAAAAATTTGAGTTGTGACCTTTACTTATATGACTTTAAGTGAAATATATATACTGGATGTTTCATAATAGATGTTAACCTTTAAAACCATAAGTGATAGAAACATACTTTCAATTAGAAAAGTTCGTCAAATTAAGATTAGAATTCAGATATGGCAAATTTTTTACTAGGGGCTGTATACATATTAGAATACGAAATTTAATTTTTATACAGTCCCTCCTTTTCTATCACTAGTATTTCGAAAATGTTGCTCTTTGTCTAAGAAAATTAATTAAAAAAATCCTGTGTTTCAAAGTGTACTGGTTAGCCAGAAAACTAATGTTAAAAATGGTGACTTACACCACTTTACTTGCTGTGTTGGCATCAATTTTCACACAAACAAATCTTCACTTTAGGGGACCATCTATGAGTTGATAAATGTTAAATTATGATTCCATGGTTATGAATGACAATTAAATGTGTTAAAACGTGTGAAATTAATAGGTGCAATTTTACCTGAAGGGATTGGTATTGCATTAGGAAATTAGCGATAATTTAGTGCTTTAGTGGGGTCATCCACTATCTAAATCACACTGATAGAGGAAAGAATTTTAAGGTGTAATAAGAAAATGACAAAATAATGGCTTGGCAACTTTCAATAGAAATTGTCAAATGTGCATTATAGGAAAATTCTAGCTAAACTAGGATTTGAGGAGTCAACCGTGTCTATTGGTTGACTATTAACATAAATTAACTTCATTTGAAAAGTAATTACATTTTTCACACTTTTGAGACAACCCCTTACTGCTTGGCGACAAATGCTGCAATTTTCAAACTGCAGTATTTCAGAAACTATTTCACTTAGACACAGGATTTTTTAAAAATTAATTTTCTTAGACAAAGAGTAACATTTTTCTAAATACAAGTGATAGGAAAGGAGGACAGTATAAAAATTAAATTTCATATTTTAATATGTATACAGCCCCTAGTAAAAAAATTTGCCATATCTGAATTCTACTTTTAATTTGACGAAGTTTTCTAATTGAAAGTATGTTTCTATCACTTACAGTTTCAAAGATAATCACAGTAACATTTATTTTGAAACACCCGGGGTATATATATATATACCGGATGATTCAAAATATTTTTAAACCTTAAGTGATCGAAACATACTTCTAGTTAGAAAAGTTCGTCAAATTAAGAGTAGCTTTCAGATATGCCATTTTTCTTTTACTGGGGTTGTAAACATATTAAAATATGAAATTTAATTTTCATACAGTTCCTCCTTTCCTACCCTTTATGTTTAAAAGAATGTTGCTCTTTGACTAAGAAAATAAATAAAACAAATCCCGTTTCTCTACGTGGAATAGTTTCTGAGAAAATTAATTTTGAAAATGATGACTTACACCACTTTACCTAATGCATTGGCATCAGTTTTCTGGCGAAAAAATCTTTACTTTAGGAGACCAATGATGAATTGATAAAATATAAATAAAGATCCCATTGTTGTGAAAAGCAATTAAATGGGTTCCAATGTGTGAAATGAACAGGTGCTGTTTTACCTAAAATGATCAGTACTGCTTTATAAAATAAGCGATAATTTAGTTTTTCAGGAGGGTCATACACTCATTACATCAAGCTTCTAGTGAAGGAATTTTAAAGTGTAAAAGAGAATGATAAAGTAACAGTGGTGGTTACATACTATGGTGTGGTCACTTTGTCTAGAAACTGCCAAACATGCGTTATAGGAAAATTATAGCTAAATTGGGATTTGAGGAATCAACTGGGTCTATCAAGTGACTATTAACAATGTCAGTTGAAAAGCAATTACATTTTTCTCACTTTTCAGACATCCCCTTAGTGCTTGGCGACAAATGCCAAAATTTCCAAATTGATATATCTCGGAAACTATTCCACGTAGAGACACAAGATTTGTATTATTAATTTTCTTAGGCAAAGAGCAGCATTCTTCTAAATATAAAAGGGTAGGAAAAGAGGGACTGTATAAAAATTAAATTTTGTATTTTAATGTGTATGCAACCCCCAGTAAAAAAATGCCATATCTGAAAGCTACTCTTAATTGGACGAACTTTTCTAATTGGAAGTATGTTTTGATCTCTGACTGCTTAAAAAATAATCGCCTTAACATCTATTTTGAATCACCCTGTATGTATATATATATATATATATATATATATATATATATATACACACACACACACACAGTGAACTCTCACTTATGTACCGGCCCCCCACATAAGTGAAAAAGTCCCTTTAAATTTAAAAATGTAGCATGAATTGCAATGAGAGCACGATTAAGAAAGTTCCTGAAGATTATATGTTGATGTTTATAATGATTTGTTAATTACTGTAGCTATATTACTATAGCTATATACTGTAGCTATATTACTGTAGTATATGTTAATTACTGCAGCTATACTATTATATGCTGATGTTTATAATGATTTGTTAATTACTGTAGCTGTATGCCACACTTCCTGTTCAAGAAAACAGGAAGTGTGACATACCTTAATTTATTTCCTTTCAAAATAAACCATGATGGATGTTTGCTTATTCCGATGAATTCCAAAAACAGTTTTTTCAAGTTCATACAAATGAGAAAAGGGGTTTTCAGTAAGGGAATTAAATTAACACATTTCATTTCATATACGGCAAAGATTGTTTATTTGTTTAGCCTTCTATTAAAAAATATTATAATTTTTTACTTCTATTTAAGAAAAGAGAATTAAAATTTTTGCTCTGGTAAAAAAAAAAAATTTTTGGTGCATAAGTGAAATTTTTTATTTAGAGCGATGCATAAATGAATGATATTATCGTTATTTTCCTATATATGCAGCCAGGACCACTGAGAATTATCGTATAAGTGAAAAAGAAGTATAAAAGATTTGGTGTATGAGTGAGAGTTCATTGTATATATACTTGAATGTATATTCTTAGAAGCTAGTTTTACTTAAAATATGTGTTCCAATTTATCGCATACCTCACGAGCAGTATCAATAACAATTTCAGTTTTCTCATTTGAAATAAGTTTATCTTCAACTTCAGCTGATGTAGACTTTGATTTGTTAAGAGCTTCAACTAACACTTCATCATCCAATAGTGAGCCTTGTGACTCCCTTAATAATCTAAAAACAACAACATACTAATATACATACACACGTACACCAAAAGTCGCCAAGCTTGGCGACTTTAGGCATAGTTGTTGAGGGAGGCACGTGACCGTGGTCGGACCATTACCTAACTATATGGTAGGACGATATTGTGCTTGAAATGGATGAATGCCCCTAGAACTGCCACTGACCGTAATGTGTTGGAAATCTTTTGAGTGTTCCTGTAGCTGAACTATAAATTATAAAGACACTATTTTCAATGGAGAAATTCATTTTGTAACCCTTAACAACATACATCACTTCTGAGTTGTTTGAAATAGCCTAATATCGCTAAAATATGCAAAGTATTAGAATTTAAAAATTTTATCTCATGTATTTATCAAGGCTCATTTCACATCTAATTAATGAACACAATGTGATATGTCATTGATGTCTTTTAACTGAATTCTTTTCAGCTGGTTATACAACAGCAAATTGGCATTACTTAAGCCTTTATTTTTTTAAAGATTTCTTTTTCATTACTACCTTGTACAAAGTATAAGGAAGTGATGTGATCACGAAAAATTTCATTAGCCAGATTTTGACTATCTCTAAATTTACTATCAAGAATTTTCCGGATGCATCTCGTCATACACATGCATGCACATTCGTATAAATGCATGTATAACCCATTTTAACCGACTGCAAGTCCATTTTCACCAGTTTTTTCCTGACGTCTGTAAGTATGAATGTATTTACTCACATATCTCAAAACCTATTGGTTGTAGAATGTTGAAACTTTATATTTAGGATTGCTGTAACATCTAGTTGTGCACCTCCATTTTTGGTACCAATCGACTGGATAGTTTATATAGAGTTCCACCCAAAAGATTTTAAATACATTATATTTTACAAGCAGAAATTCAATAAAGCATATTTTAGCGATATTAGGCTATTTCAAACAACTCAGAAGTAATGTATGTTGTTAAGGGTTACAAAATGAATTTCTCCATTGAAAATAGTGTCTTTATAATTTATAGTTCAGCTACAGGAACACTCAAAAGATTTCCAACACATTACGGTCAGTGGCAGTTCTAGGGGCATTCATCCATTTCAAGCACAATATCGTCCTACCATATAGTTAGGTAATGGTCCGACCACGGTCACGTGCCTCCCTCAACAACTATGCCTAAAGTCGCCAAGCTTGGCGACTTTTGGTGTACGTGTGTATATATTTAGCTCTAAATCTCAAAAACTATTAGTTGTAGAATGTTGAAATTTCACATATAGGATTGTTGTAACCAGGGGTGTAGCCAGGGGAGGGGGGGAATATCGGGATATATCCCCCCCCCCAAAATTTTTGGATTAGTGATGAAATTCCGTCTATTTATATACATATAAGTTCATATCCCCCCCCTCAAAAAAATTTTTCCTGGCTATGCGCCTGGTTGTAACATCTTGATTTTTGGTTTCAATCTACTGGAGTGTTTATTTACAGGACCACAGAAAAGAATTTCAATACTTTAATGTCTATGGACATTTTCAATATATTATGTCTGCAGTCAGTCATTCTTTGTTTTATGCCCAAAATCTCTCCATTTGTCATTGATCTTGGTGAGTTTTGCAAAAATATTGTCAAATTTGGCATTAAAAATAATAATATTGATATTTTGCATAACTCTAAGAATTTTAAGTGTAGATTTTTGAAATTTTATTGTAACTTTTGAAAATATTGTAACATCTAACTGTGCATCTTTTTTTTTATTGCAATTGACTGGGCAATTCATTTACAGTGTCACCTAAATGGCTTTAAATACATGAAAGGGTATGGAAACTTTCAATTCAGTGAATGTCTGTGGTTAATTACTACTTTGGCTATCCCCAAAATATCTCTCAAACTATCTAAAGCTTGTTGGCTTTTGGCAAAATATTGCCATATTAAGTGTCAAAAACAAATCTTTCAAACTGAACTCAGCTTGGCGATAAAATACTGGAAATACTGGAAATACTCCGAAATACTGGAAATATTTCGTTAGAAATTGCTAAACCTTAGTATAATACTGCAGTATTTTATCTCTTTCAAACAAAATAAGTTTAGATGAAGTGCGTTGAAAATATTTTTACTTAATAGATGTGCAAGGAAGTCATGTGTTGTTCACATCAGATTTTTCTTTCTGAACTCTTACAAATGATGAAATTTGAGTAATGTAAAAATTTTACATGATGAATAAGATGCATACACATCACTTAGGAAAAATTTTAATTTTTAAAAAGCTTGTGTTTTTTTTAAATGTTTTTACTATGCTTCTATTAACATTAATAACTAAATGTCAACATGCCTACTATAAGAAATCTGAAAAAGAACTTGGGTGTCTATCTGTTAAAGTGTTTTTTGTAGGAATCTCAACCATTTGCCCTTTCTGGACCAAATTTGGTACATGGAGTATAATACAAGAGGCATCTACTGCTGTAAAGAAGGGGGGGGGGTATTATTTTAATCATTTTGTGTTTTGTCCTTTTCAAACATTTTTTTTTTTTTTTTTTTTTTTTTTTTTGCATATTTTACATTTTAGGAAGCTGAATTTTCACCAGAAAAGTATACATCTTTTTTAATGTGAGCTTGAAATCAGGATGTAGAATGAATTTAAAATTAAAATGCTAATTTATTTCTCAACATGATGTTTTAAAAAGTTGATAATCATACTGAAGATTCATTTCCCTCACCATTAATAAACATAATAATTTAGTAATAATGATATTTAATATTGTTTTCTCCATTTACCTGTTTCCATAGCAACTCAAAAGATGCAGGTACTTTGTTTTGCTTCTTGCATTCTCACCCCATCCCCTTTTGTATCCCCATTTCCTACACAAGTAGGATATTGCAAAGAAAAGCACTAATAGATATGAAAATGATACAAATTAAACAATTTTTTGAAAAATGTTCACATTAAGCATTTGAAAATTTTCACATCTTTAGAGACAATTACTTTTAAGAATTCATATTATTTACATAAGTGGCTGCAAAAAAAAGTCTATTTCTTGTGCAAAGAACACAATTAGCCTGGGCTAACAAAAGACTAGCGAACATCAGTTGACAATTTTTTGACAAGGTGTCATTACCTTATGTACATATATCCTATCAATATGAATAAAATTAAAAATTTATATTTAATTTAAGTATTATTGGTTTAAAAAATAAGCCTTATTCCCATGAGTAAAATGGGATTAGATGCTTTATTTACTAGACTATTAGAGATCAGCAAACAAAATTTTTCAGCATTATGCCGTAACACTTATAATAAAGCCATGCAATATTGGCCTATGCAGCTAATAGTTATATAAAACAGCTTTTCACTAACTTCAAAAAAGAAGGAGGTATTATGTTCAGTGCATATACTATGAATAAAAATATAAATATATAGATATATACAGGGTGTCCAGTGCTAATGGTGCCTATTGGCTATTTCCTAAACCATTAGTCAGAGACACATACCCTATTTACCTGCGTATAAGTCGAGAAATTTTGTAATAAAAAGAGGCTTAAAGTTGGGGGGTCGACTTATACGAGGGTCCTTAATTTTTAATTTTTTTTTAAATTAAAAGTCAAAAATGCCCTTTTATAAGACAAATATTCTCTTCCCGCATTCTATGACACAATAGCGTCTTTTCATGTTGATTTTCATACCAGGAAGAATGTAGTGATACAAAGATTGAAAACGTGTATCATGTTGTTGTTCTTGTTGGATTACGGCCAATTAGCTATGCCACGCCCCCCCTCCCGTGGAGATCTTTCTAAGGGATCCTAACCCAATACATGTACATGATGAGCTGATGACGACGAAGGAATTTTAAAAATTGTTTGATGAGTGCTATATGGAATCGGATCTTGAATCAGTTTAACTTTGAATATTAGTATTTTGCCATATCATACTATTAGTAGCGTCATATTATTATTATTATTATTATTCATTATTATCAGTTTAATTTTGTATACTACTTTTGTATTGTTATTATCTTTATTATTGTATATTTAGTACTTTCTTTCCTTTTCAGATGAATTTGAATAAATGTATTTAAAAAAATTAAAGTTTCTTGATCGGGAAAGTGGTGGATCGACATACGCGGGATTTAAAAAAATTCAAACTTTTTTATCAAGAAAGTGGGGAGGGGGGGGGGATTGACGTATATGTGGGTAAATACGGTAGTTCCAATTGTAAAAATGCTTTAAATTGTATAATCTATTATATCAGAAACAATCGAAGTCAATAACTAAATTCCTATAAAAATTACAAAACTTAAATTTTTATACAGTACCCCAGTATCAGTTATATTTAAAAAAATTGTCCTACAATTTCATGCGCAATAAAAAAAAATGGTCCATATACGACCAACATTCACCGAATTACAGCTGCTTAAAGTTAGAGCACTTTTCGAGACGTGACATAGGGTTTGTATACAAAATGAATTTGTGAAAAATTAATTTACATCGTTTTAAGCCTTGCAATATTTATTAGCAATTTCATCAACTATTTTACGATTGTAGATTGTAATAAAGAAGATTAATGTTTAACTATGTGTATCCAATAAATTAACATAAAATTGTAGCTTATACTGAAAATAGAATTTTTAAAGAGTTTTTTAAATGAACTGGTGTTAAGTAACTTAAAATACAAAAACAAGGGAATAAAACACTTCATCAAACATTAAATTAGAAAATGAAACATTAAAATACGAATATATGCATTTTAGAAACTTAAAATAATATTACAAATCCTGTTAGCGTTTCCTCAAAGTATAGCTTCCTTCGGCTGCAATGCAAATATGCACCCATGTAGGAAACTCTTCCTGTACATTAGTATTCTAAAATTAGTTTTTTTTCTTTCTCCGCATTATGCCAGAAAATGAATTTATAACCTATAATTTAAAATTTCAATATTTAACAGTCTCTCAACGGTTTACCGTAACGGGACATTTTTAAAATTTGAAAAGTTACTTTAATCAAAATGTTTGCTGCTCAATAACTCTGTGAATTTTGGTCGTAGAAGGGTGAATTTTTTTTATTGTGCATGAAATTGTATAAAGAAAATTTTTCTAAGTATAACTGATAGGACGGGGAAACCGTATAAAAATTTAAGTTTCATAATTTTTATAGGAATTGATTTAGTTACTTGGATTGTTTCTGATATATAGATATTATACAATTGAGGGTATTTTTGCAATTGGAACTATGTGTCTCTGACTAACAGTTAAGGAAATAGCCATTGGGCACCGTTAGCACTGGACACCCTGTATATATATACTAGTTGAATACCCGTTTTTCGTATGAATTGTATCAAATGTTTTTTTTACTCATGTTAGTGAAATTAGTTCCATTTTTCAAAATTTCAAAACATGAAGAATTCTTTTACTCGTGACATAAGCTTTTGGTAACAGATGCTTACTTGAAATACTATAGCATTACTGCAAAATGATAATACAAAATTTATGTCAGCGTTATTTGAGATCAAACAGAATGTGAACAGTGTTCTGTAGACAAATCTGTTCACTTTCAAAGAGCTTCTGCAGGATAGTTTAGTATTTTTCGTTTAGTTCTAAAATAATGTAACATGATGTGGACCACTGTTTTATTTTGTCTTCTAATTCTTAAAGCTTAAGTGATGAGTAATCTAAGACATTCTGCAGAACATCTTAGTAAAATCTACCATACAAAAAGTCTTAAAATATTTTTGCTATCACATACATAGAAACATCTAATTGAAATATTCATTGTTTCATGAATATTTTGTCTCTCGTAAAAGTAAATCTCTGTGAAGTAATTTTTTCCGTAAAGTGCATTATCTTCATTAAGATCTGATGCAATTTTATATTTGTGAGATTAAAATGATGTCAAATTCACTTACGATTGGAATTTAACATAAAAAACTAATTTCATATTTATCGTAATTGTTACCATAGTAACATAATCCATTAACAAGGACATATTAAGGGAAAGGAGGGTTCCGGTCTTCCTTCCTCTCCCGAAATTTCAATTTTTAAAACAAAATAAAGTATTTTTGTGAAAAATTCTGACTTTTCCAATGTTTGGATCGCCACCCTCTCCCAAATTTTTTTCTTTCTGAGTACGGTTCTGTCCATTACGGCTAATTAAGCTGCCAAATTCAACAATGAAATGAAAGGTAAGCTAATGTTTAGAGTTTTCAGTTTAGGAAAATAAAAATACATTTTCTGAAAAAAAAAAAACCTTATTTTACAAGAGTTTTTAAATTCTTAAAGCTACTGCAGCTATTTTGCAGTTTTTCCTTCGTATGTCTAGCAACAGACTTTTCAATTTACCAGAAGCTGCACATGCACACTATGCTGTTACCCATAGCAATGAAATTTTGTAAATTTTAATTTATGCTTTCTTTTACATCAAAAATTTTCACTCCGGTCATTTCTATAGAAACCAGGGAGCATTAAATTCAAAATGTTGTTTAAAATTTATAGAAAATCTCCTAATTTATATTTTTAAGTTGTTTATCTTTGAATGAAGGCCTTAATGTGCAATTTATTACTTGACAAAATTAAAAAAATATTTTGATTAATAGATTTCAGGATGCGAGAATGAAAATCCAAAAATGATACATGATCTTAAATTTTAATAAATGGGAATTAATCGGGATAGTCTGTTATTCTAATTGAACTCCGAAAGGTGTTTGAAACTCGTTACATCAAAATGTCATAGATCTATCTCACTTAGGAAAACTTGAGAGTTTAGTTTAAATATAGTTTTAATAGCCGCCTCTCCAGCAACCAGTTGGCTTGCCATCTTAATAAATCTTGTTCAGAGAGAATCCTTTTCCTCACCAGCTTCCTTGGCACTGAAATCGCTCAGATTCTGAATGGAATTTAAAATTAAGATGGTTACAAACAGGAGCAGCCCTAGGGTAAGTGGCGTCCTCAGCTAATATAAAAAAGATGCCCCTTTTACAGTGGCGGCCCGTGGTCAAAACTGTTAGTGCAGCCGGAAGCATATGAGCCCCCCCCCTTTCCTCCGGACAGGATTGGAAAATCTTTGTTACTGAATTCGAAAGCTGGCGGGTTAAGCCCTCACCGAGGAAAAAAAAAAAGAAATTACATAAAAAATGTAAGAGATCCTATTTTACTTCCATAAAATGGACATAAATTTCAACCAGCTGCTCTTATCCTCAAAATTGCATTAATCCGTGTCTGATTCGAAGTTTCCTTAGAATTTTCTTTTGTAATGATAACTTGAGAAGAAAAGAAAAAAAAAGAAAACTTACTTATTTTTATAAGTCAAATCAATCCTCCTTTCTTTTAAACATGCGAATCGGTCAGTGATGTCCCCATAAAAAGGCATTTTAATTCAGATATCAATAATTTTAAAAGCTCTTTAAAATTTCCCATGTTTAAAGAATTTTCTCGCTCGCCATGTCCTCTAAATGCCAGTTCTTGCTTACATAAAAACAATACTGCTTTGATGGGTAATTGTCCATTCATAAGCGTCTATTCAGGCTTACCTTCTTGATAAATTCAGCAATATAAAGTCGAGAGTTTTCCGAAAATATATTCTCCTTACCCCTCCCTCACTTCTCGTCCGAGCCAATCAGTCAGTCGAGTTCTCAAGTTCAGCTGCCGTTAGAAAATCGTTCATCAGCTGTATCAGCTGCATACTCCCTATGCTGGAGAGGCTGCTTACGTAGTCGTTGTCATGGCAACGGTGCTGCCAATTTTCTTTTCAGCGCTCTGGGCTGAACCAAAGATTTTTCCAATTGAATTGCGGGAAGATTAAAGTGCTTTTTTTTTCTGAATGAGCGGCGATCCAGCCACAATACAGTTTTTTTTTGTTTGGTTTTTTTTTTTGGGAGATTTTTTTAATTTACCGTAGGAATAACACAATTCTAATCTGAATTTAGGAAAATTAGTAGAATAAATTATTTTAAAGTATGTGCTGATAATTTTAAGTGCAGGCCGGCTGTACTTGCTGTATCCCACGAGCCACCACTGCCCTTTTATGCTCTACTTAGTTTTTGAGTTCGAAATGACCCCCCTTCGAAGCCGGCACCCAGATGCGATACTTAGCGTGTCGGGCCGCCCCTGGTTACAAAATTAAGATGGTTAAATGACAAAAACCTACAAAAAGGTACAAATTATTTTCATCCTATATTAATTCTGAAGAGCTTCTGGATATATTGGGCTTTATCAAAAAACGGAAAGGAAAAAAAAAAGTAAGAAAATCTGAAACATTTTCAGATTTTAAATACGCATTAAAGTGCTATATGTTAAGAGCGTATTATAATCCATGGGTCTTCCCTATTTTCTTTCCTTATTCCATTAAGTTGGAAAGTATATCATTATTCATGCGTGTGATTAAACACTTAAAATTCATATTTCTAACATCCCTTTCTGGTTGTAATACATTAGAAATAGATGGGAAAAAGCTGCACAGGAAAATGCACAATTCAAACTGAATAAAAGTTTCAAAAACTTATTCAGGTGTATTCATAATCCAAGAATCAGATGAGAAAATGACAATAAATTGCGCCAAGAGCTATAATCACATCTTCTCAAAATTGCATATGAACCATTTTATGTTTTGCAAATTAAAAAGTTGCACATTTTAGTCTCAGAAAATTTCCAAATCTTATTTTTCTTTTGAGTATAAATATTTCATTCCTGCTCATATTTCACATGCACACGATATTTTAATTAAAAAATAACCTTACAAATAATCTAAGAAAAAATCTTTATTCTTTTATTTTTACTTCAAGAGTCTGAATCATTTAATAAACTTGCCAAATATGGCAACCTACATATGCTTAATTCTCACTTTTTCCACTGCGGCGTTACAATTGAGAAATGGCAGAGAGCAAAAATGAGCCTCTTGCGGCACGTTTTTTATCAATATCTCCTAAAATAATTCTTATTTCGAAAAAATCCCTTTGAGGTATGTCAGGACCCGTCCTGGAGAATTTCCATACAAAATTTGGTAGGTCTAGGATCACCTGTCTAGGAGCTAGGCGAGACACAGACAAACTGACTAACATTTTACAGTCTGTTTTATTTATATAGATTTATTTTTTTCAATGGGCAATTCTATTTATTGTTAAAGTTTCCAAGACAACCAAACTGCAAGATATGATAGCGAAACTTTTAAGCAGCTGCTATTGAATTCAAAATCCATCTTCAGTTAAAAATTCTCTAAAAATCTCCTAATCTATATTTTCCACCTTTTTTTCTTTTAAAAGAGGGTGAAATGCGTACTCTGTCATTTGACAAAATATTAAAAAGTCACGACTGATAGAATTCAAGATGCAAGTTTTCAAATTTTTTACGAAACTTATCTTCAAAATTAATTTTCTTTAAAAAAAATTCCCCAAAATCTGCAAATTATGTTACACAGAATAAACGGTTTTTAAAAGAAAATTTAGAATAAGTAGAATTAGTAGAAATTAGTAGAAATATCCAGGCTGTTCCGTAATATGTTTTCGTCATGCTGAAGTAATTTGAAGCTGGTTTTCCTTTAAAAAAAATTATACTTGTTATTTTTTAAACTAAACACATAATTTGAATGTACTATGCAATTATCTTCCACGAATTGAGCAAATCATCTAGCAAAACTTGAAAATTGAATGTCGCAAGTAGTATTGCGCACAAGCAGAGTGACCTGGGATGATGTGATCTTCAGAGAATTAAGGTGATTTCCAGAGGGCTGGTGAGCAGTAGTAGATAGGCAGCAGCACTCAATAGCTATTATTATTATTATTATTATTACAAACATTTTAAATAGAAAAAATGCAGAATAATTCTTTTAAAAGAATTACTTACCTCAGAATGGTGTTTTCGATATCTAACAATTGCTTTTTACTTTCTCTAATGCTTTTCACTAGCTTGTCTTTTGTTATTTCTAAATCTAACCTTTCATGGCGAACAACTAGAGGTAGTAGCTGATCTTCAAGACCTATAGATATATAATTAAACTAAGTAATTAGTACAGTAAAAAGTATATTTCAAGTAAGAATCTATCCAATCAAGCTTCATTAATACGTATAAAATGAATCACAATGAATTACCTTCAGAATGAATTAAATTCATTACCCCTGATCAAATGTATTTAAAATTAATATTAAAGTATTAAGATAAATTTCGTCAGTGAAATTTTTCTGTTATAACAAACATTATTTTTTTTTTGCTGTAAGATAAATGAAATATGTTAACACACACAAAACTGATTTCAAAAGCCTTTTCAATTATTCTAAGAAGAGTTTTATCAAAGTGAAAATAATTCTGTTGATCCCTGTCTTACTGACTGACTCTGTAACAATTCTGAGCAATCTGCTCCAATATAAAACTTTTACCGCCATTACTCCAAGAACATTAAAAAGCATAAAAAGTGTAATAACAACTACACTGTTTGTATGATCCGCTTGAAATTTTTCATAATCATGTATAAATATACAGAAAACAATCTGTGCTGCTTTAAAAATCAGAAAATTCACCCGTTCCTTCATTTTTAAGCGAATTTTTCTATTTTCAGCTCTATTTTATTTCCATGAGTAGAGCAAGTCAATTATTTGTGTGACAAAATAAGGCTCTGCAAGTGACAATGACGTCATATTTGAAGTCAAGATCATCAGGCTTTGAAGGGAAAGTTGTGATCTCAGTTCGTTTTAAGCAGTTTTTCCAGGTAACACTGTTTAATTTTTTTTTATTAAAATGATCATCTGCTTGAAGCATTGATACAAGAGGGGCTGTGTACACAAAACGAAATAATTCAAATGCAAAAAGTTTACGCGCATTTCCAGCAGAGCATGAAATTTGATTTGGGTGTATAATAAAACTTGAACATGAAGTTATTTATTTTAGGTGGATGAAGATTAAATACATTGAGTGTAGACGTCTTTTCGCCAAATGTTTTTTTTAGCACCTGTTGTAATTGCCTCTACAACAGGCTTTGACTTCTAGTTCAAAAAGATTATTAATGTTTGAATTACAATTTCAGAAAAAAAAAAAATGTTGGAGAAAAATATTCAGAATTTGATAATGGAAAGAAAAATGTATGTGTGTGGTATCAGAAGCAACTATCTCTTTACATGCTCTTGATTTTTTTTTCTAGGACATGATGATTTATCCGCATACTTAAAATGAATCTTCAGTTTTCAGTGGTATTTGAAATAATGTCTTTGAAAAGAAGACAATAATTATTCAGAACGTTATGCACATCTATAAAAATATACATTAACTTAAAAAAAAAAAAATTTCATTAAAAAATTTGTTCCACACATATGTATAATTTATTTTTATTTTATTGTGCAGAGTAAACGAAGAACTGTAATAGGAAAAAAATTTGGTAATAATATTTTAGCTGTAAAATAAATTTCGACGAGTACTAAATTTACTTTGATAAGTTTCTTAATAGTGCCTCAACATACATATGTATTTAGGTACATACTTGTGCATGTGCAATCCATTTTGTCTAGTTTTAGAGCAATGTCTCTCTATGTATCTTACATAACTCAAGAATGATTAGTCATACATTAGAATTCTGTATATTGGACTGGTATACCATCCAGTTGCTCCTTTTTTGATGGCAGTCGACTTTGCAGTTTATTTGCAAAGTCTTTCAAATGACTCAATGCATTGAAAATCTATGGCCAATCATTATTTGGACTATGATTGACCATAGGGATATGATTATTCATAGATTGCCCAAACAATGGCCAACTGACACAAACTTGAGACCTTTTGGCAAAATAACACCAAATTAGCATTAAAAGTAAGTTTCTAAAATTGAACCCAAACTTGAGATATCTCCCATCTTAGGAGAGAAATTACCAAGCCTTAATATTATTGAAGTATCATTTCTCAATTTCATATGAAATGTTTAAATGAAGTGCATCAAAAATGTATATACGAGGGGTGATCAAATGAAAAGGTACGAAACGACGCAAAAACGTAACAGGTAAATATTTGCATATTCCGCCATGGGAGAACGTAGCGAGACATCCCGATATGGGATTGGAGTCTCTGACTGGGATCAGAGCATGCGCGGGCGCCCGCATGCACAGGCTCTTATCAAAAGCAGCGTCCAAATGATGCGGCAGTCCATATGAGGACAGGATGGCGTCCACTACTTGGGAAATTCCTGGAGCACAGAAAAACCATTAACTCCGATGTGTACTGTGAGACACTCTGACGCCTAAGCAGGTCCATCAAGAACAGAAGACCAGGGCTGCTCACGGAGGGTGTGGTTCTGCTCCATGATAACGTACGTCCACACGTCTCCAGAGTCACACACATGGAACTGGCCAAGTTCAAGTGGGAGACGTTGAACCATCCGCCCTATAGACCGGACATGTCACCCTGAGATTTCCATGTGTTTGGTCCGCTGAAGAAACATCTGAAAGGGAAGTGTTTCAACTCGGATGACGTACTCAAGGATGCTGTGACGGACTGGGTCTCGTCACGGCCACAGAAATTCTGGGAACAAGGAATCATGCGGCTTGTTCATCAGTGGGATTGTTGTGCTCAGGCCTATGGTGTATATTTTGAATAAAGTCTACATTTGTACCCACCGTGTCGTTTCGTACCTTTTCATTTGATCACCCCTTGTAATTTAATAGACATACAAAGAAGTAATATGGTTTTTTTTTCTCAAGGGAACAGAACACAGTTAAAAAAAGATGTTCCCAGGCAGCACATAAGCTTAAATCAAGCTTGACATTTCCTTGAATTTGACATATTAATACAAGCGTGACTTTAGCTTGATTTTAGCTTTCGAAAGTGCGCAGTGATGGCACCATCTGTGAAAGAGAATGGACGTTAATTGTCTAGCGTTCTTCAAATTTGCTGAAAGTAAGTAAAAGATGTGTTTTATTTTATTACCAGTGCCATATTACCGGCAGGGCAAACGGAGCAACTGCCCAGGGCCTACAGATTTTAGGGCCCAAAAATCTTACACTTTTGTAGTTTTAAAATAAAATTACAAAGGATAAAAAAAAATTCAGAAGTTAAATAATTTTTTTAATTATAAAGTATGAACAATGAAAATAATTCAAATTTACATTTGTATAAATTAATTTAAACTTATTTTTAATTCTTCGAAATGCTCCATATCGATATAGCATACCAATATGTAGGCAAATAACTAACCACATTTGTAAAGAGAATTTTTAGCATTAAAAAATAGCAGAATTTTTCAAGTATTTGTTATTTTAAGAAATATTTACAAAAATGACTAAAGTGTTTGTATTCCATACATGTTAGCAACTGTGATATAGCATTTCGAAGTAACGCTTAACTATCTGTTTCTTTGATTTCAGATTACTTAACACAAAATTTGTGTTAAGTAAGTAAACCCATTCTTAACACAAAATTTGTGTTAAGAATGGGTAAGATATTTTAAAAATTTTCAGTATGAACCAATCATAATCTTTTTTTTTTTTTTTTTTTTTTTTTGAGGGTGGAGGGGGGTTATTGCAAGGGGCCCAATTTTTTTCTTCTGGCCAGGGCCCACAGTTGTCTTGATCGAGCTCTGTTTATTACGCACAAAACCTGGACATTGGAACACGCAAGGGGAAGGAATGAATGGGATAAGCCCTTGTGAAGTGTAACACAAGGGGAGTTTTAGTTTTATTTACATCTAATTAACATTAGTAATTCCATTAACTAATTAATTAGCCCTAAAAATAAATTTTAATATAATTAACACAATTTAGTTAGTTAATATACTTCACTTTATGGGTGGTTAACCATAGAATTAAAAAAAAAAGATTCTATATTTCCAAATATGGAAATTCTTCAAAATAAAATACAATTATACTACGAAATTGATTTTAAAATCAGTTGTTTGTCTCGATTTTAGCCGGCAGTATTGCTCATGAGTGTTGTGGTACTGAAAGTTTTAAAACGTGTGCTGATCTTAAGTTTATATTATGTTTATTTCCCTATTAGTAGAGTCTCTAAATCACACATAACATTATTTTAATTTTGATGCATCCCATGGAAAAATAAAAAAAACAAATAACATATCGCCCACTTATCAATCTGGCCAGAAAACGGCGTGTTAGTCACTTCAAACTTTAGTCATAGCTGCACGAGGCTTAGTAGCTGAACGGATAGCGCGCTCGCCTCTCAACCGAAAGGTCCCGGGTTCTATTCTAGCCACGGACACATGATGGAAACAGATTAAATTAAATTGAAATTTCAGCATAGAGGGGAAAATGCGTGGCAAAGTAAAATATGTGGGGCGAGTTCGCCGACCGGCGCCCCGTGTAGGGAAAATTTTTTAAGCTTGAAATTAAGCTTGCTATGTCAAGCTTGATTCAAGCTTTAAATGTCAAGCTTAATGCAAGCTGGGCAAGTGTAAACTAGAACACTTGATTCAAGCTTGCATTAAGCTTACACGCTTGAAATTTTCAAGCTTATTGACTTGATAAATCAAGCTTGCTGCAAGTTTGCTGTGCTGTCTGGGTTAGAGCATAACAATAACTAATTTATGATCATTAACACTCTTCAATAATACTTTTAAAATACATTATTTACTTTGTAAGGCTTTTACAAACATATCAAAAGATACAGGGAATTAATACTGAACAAAAGTTATAATAATGGCAATCATGCAGATATCAGTGTTAGATGAAAGCTGAAGTATACTTTGGCATTTTATTCCCAAAAGATCACTCGAAAGTTCAGGAATAATGGTGCATTGGTTAGGAGTAATGTACGTAAAAATGAATGTACTACATATGACTTTCAGTCAAGGGTAGTAACAGAAAGAATGGTTTATTTGCAACAAACACATTAGAGGTAAGAACTTTTGCTACATAGATGGCCAAAAGCTCTCAGAAAACTTTTTAAAAGAGGATAGCTTTCATTGGATGATGAAAATATAACCCTCCAGGTCTATGAGCTGCAATATCTATTTTAAACACACAGTATATCCCTTCCCTATGCCACAAATGCTGCCCGAAAATAGCTTCATTGCAATATTTCAAATTTATAGGATTTTAAGGTAGTTATTTTTATCATTAATATATTTTGACAATTTATTAAATGTTTAAGAATATTTCTACCACACCTTTTTCTTTGATTGTGAAATTAACCACACAGATTTGTTTTAATAAAGCTGGTGTAAGATGTGTATCAGATGATTTAATTGAAATATAAAGTCGAAAATTCTCATTCATTGGCACTTCTTTATTATTAAACTCTATCTTTGAATCTCTGTGCATTTTAAAGAACAATGGTTCCAAAGCTGGATCTAGCTGGGCATTCATGATTTGGAGTAAAACTGGATGCCCCTCAACAATGGCATTTTCTAAAATAGATAACCAAACTGATCCTTGCAGATCACAGCATTTCAGCCCCTGTAATAAAAAATGACATCTGTATCTGATAACAAAAAAAATATAAAACAGTTTCCATCAGAAAAAAAATAGGAGAACTGATCTATCTAGCAAAACATTTCTGAAAATATTTACAATTTTATTTGTTTAAGAATTTGATTTCAGTTTATGATTTAATTCATCATTAATTTGCAGTTAACTGAAACTGGCAGAACAACAACACAAACACACACACACACACACACACAGGGGTTGTGCTGGCTCTTTTTTAACATTTTGCCAATTCATTCATCAAATTAGATTTTTCAGGACATCATTAAGAAAAGCAATTGTCGATATTTTTGCCAAAACGTATTTTCTTTTGCCAAACTAATTTTATTTTTGCAATTTGTGACGTTGACGATCGACAGTGTGACCCTTGCACAAACACATATATAATATATATACTTTGATTTAAAATTATTTCATTCATGCTGTTTATGCAAATATAGATAGTAAAAAGTTAATATGCATTGTTTTTTAATTACACCTTACTTATTTTAAAATCTTTTCTTATACTAATAATTCTTCTTCAATTTATAGTCATGATGTAAGTTCGGGATATGCTTTTCAGGATTGCAAGCAGTGGCAGTGTGTCAAATTTACCAAGGTTCATCACTTTTAGCATTGATCAAATTACTTAATGTAGAACTCTTAACTAAAGGCCTCACATCTAAAATAAACAATAAACTCAAAATATGAATTAAAAATGGATCTTGGGCAGATGGAATTATTCCTATGTATGATAGCTCAGCTGTAATGGCTTCTCGCATCTTACCACAAAACCCTCTCTCCCTCTGCCCTATTGAGCAAATGTGAAGGCCCAACTTATACATTGGAAAAATACATAAAAACTATTTTGCAAAAAATTATACCTCCTTCTAACTAGGCTTTAAACTCCATGGAATATTTTCTGAAAAACCTTCAATTGTAAAATTAACGGAAACAAGATTATAGTTAGTTTTGATGTCATCAACAGTAACCCCTCGTTAGATATTAACAAAATGAATCACGTTTTCAATAAAAATTTCTTTAACCCACAAAATGGACAACATCATTAATATCCTAACTAGTGCCATGAACCTAATTTTAAATAAATAATTCTTACTTTCAATACGATAGTAACTTCTTGCAACAAAAACAAGGGGTCCCAATGGGATCACCTATATCGGGAATAGTGGCAGATTGTAAAATGCAGAAGAAATATAACAATACTATAAAAATGGCTACGATATGTGGATGATATTTTTTCTAATCTCAACGTGAATAATAACCATAAAATTGACTTATTAGAAAATTTAAATGAATTAGGCCCCAATACAAAATTTACAGTTGAAAAAGAAAATAATATCTTAAATTATCTAGATTGTAAAAATAATTAGAAATAAAAATAATGAACTACAAACTACCATTTACAAAAATCCCACCAGTAATACTGCTATAGTCAACTTTAAATCCAACACTCCCTTCAATTATAAAATAGCCACTATTCCATAATTTATCGATCGTGCATTTAATATATGCTCCATCTAAGACTTATTAAACGAACTCCAATTCATAAGAAATCAATGTTATGCAGCAAATTAACCTCTTTACTATCTTTAAGAAAATTTTAAAAGAGCAAAACAAAAAACTTAACATAATTATCTAATTGCCGACAAAAAGAAAAATTAAAATTCACCACAGCCATTCCATTTTGCAGAGGCATCGTTAATAAAATATCTAATACCACCATCAAGAAAAATATCCAAATCCCAATAAAACCCAATTAAATGATTTTCCAATGCATGAGATCAGAAAAAGACAATATTATTCCAATAGGAACTGCCAGCATTTACAAAATTAATTTAACTTTTAAGGAAACAAAAAATAAAGGTTGCTATATTGGAGTGACCAAACGGAAAATAAAAAAATTAACACATCAATGACATTAAATTTAATAATTAGAGCACAGCTTTATCCGCTTAGCAATTACAGAATCCATTACAATAGATTTTGAAGGAGACAATAAAATAGCAAACTTTAACAATAAATCATATGCATATTCACAAATCCTTAGAAATATCCACAACAGAGGGCAGCATTAATGATATGGCACACGCAGGCATCAATGACTCTGAAATGACATAATACAGCGACAGTTTCGAAGGGAAGAAAGGTGGGGATTGGCACCATTGCAGAAGGCTGACTGAAGACGGCCATAGTTGTGGCTTAAATATATATCAGAGGAAAAGGTATCCCTCAAACTTTTTAACTAATTACTGAATAATTTAATTATAAACATTTTACTTTTATTACTTTCATTATATTGCTTTTGTTTCATACTGAAGTGTGACATCCAATTAGCTTCTAATAACTTTTTTTTTTTTTTTTTTGCTTAGCATGATTAAACCATAATACAAAATAATGTATGATATAACACATTTGACATTTATCATAAAAAATTTCTTAAAAATAAAGGAAATCAAATTATGAATGAAAAAGTTACAAAACAAATTCATAAATAAACAAAACCTGTTTCATTTCCATTTGTTTTATCCACTTGACTGCTTGTTCTTCAGGATCAATAATAAAAGGACAATACAAACTTTCAGTCAAAATAACTGCACCTTCATGTGAATAACGATCTGTTGGTAAACCATATAAAGACCATTCTGTCATAATAGACTCTTCAATGAAAAAATCTGCTAGGTCAAACTCAAAACTGCATAAAATATGTTTATCTGTGATCTGAAAAAGATAGGAAGGGTTTTCTAGCATGGTTGCTTAGATAAATTGGTAAAACATACCAGGGCTCGAAATAAGATTTTGAATCTGACAGAAAAAATGCTGCACGCTTTTATAAGCTAGCAGCAAACCCTATTCAGCTCACAGTTAAATCTTAAATTTTCATAATAATGTTAAAGTGTAGTTGCAATTTTGTTTGCTTAACCTTTAAAAAATTGAATCAACACTGGAATGAGAAGAGCAAAAAAATATACATGCTTCATCTTTCTTGTAAGCATTCTGCAATTTCATATATAATCTTAAAGTACATATGAGATACAGTGGAGTCTTGACTTAAGACAGGATGCATTCAAAGGCCCCTCACGTAAGGATGCACAACAAACAATCCATTTTGAAATACATACTCATTTAAGGTAAATAAAACTTTGTATAATAACACACATAAAGAGGTACTTATTGTATTGGATGATCACTTCGGCTGAAAAAAAATACTCAGTCTTCTTAAGCAGTCAACATTCTGTGTGATTGTTGACACGGTGTGTTGACTGCTGAAGAAGGCTGAATATTTTTTTAGCTGAAATAATTGTTCGGTGCGATAAGTACCATTTTATGTGTGTTATTATACAAGGTATTATTTATCAAATCTTAACACCAGTCTCTTTTTGATTGTTTTCTGTTACATACACATTTATTTTAGACACTCATAAGCACTCCTCAAACTGTTTTAAACTATTCTCTAATTGTATATCACCATTTACCATATAAAGTAACGAATCTATGAATGTTTGCACTTCTTACTGCAGTAAAAAAAATCTTGTATTGCAAATGAGGAGTTTATTTTAGCTCTAAAATATGTACTTGAAAAAAATTGCGTAGTATCCATTCACAAAAGTTAGATTGCATTGTAGTATAGTGCATTGTACAAGGAAGTACTGAAGAAATAATGCATTAAATACTCACAGCTAAACTTATTGAGAGAACTGCTGATAATTGCAGCTGTTTCAGCTAGTCTCATGGCATTTGCCACGTCTTATTTCGAGCCATGGTACATACTGTAGAATTAGAAAATAGTACCAAAATAATATTTTCTTAAAGGAGAGCAAAAATTTAAAGCAATTGGAGAAGGTGTTTAAGACATCGAATAGAAACATGTACCAGTCACAAAATGCTTCATTTAACGTTAGAATGATTGTCATTTTGTACAATAGTTTAATGCTTATTCCTTAAAAGCTATATTTTTGTACTTCTCACAGAAGGCATGAGTATCTTTGAGAAAAGCAGAAGCTTTGAGCACTGCAGATATCATGCCTTCTTTTGTGCATAATCGGAGGGAGGCAATTCTGGCCTGGCTTATTAACTCATAGTAAAATAATTAATGAT
Source organism: Cheiracanthium punctorium (assembly GCA_038373885.1). Taxonomy (NCBI): domain Eukaryota; kingdom Metazoa; phylum Arthropoda; class Arachnida; order Araneae; family Cheiracanthiidae; genus Cheiracanthium; species Cheiracanthium punctorium. The sequence continues at coordinate 45,881 of JAWZYV010010542.1, read as the reverse complement.
GTCATCACAGTACTGTTCAAAGCTCAATATAGAAAACCCTCAGATTACCAGAAGAAAAAAACAAAACAAAAATTAAGAGAGAATAAAAGCAAGATCTACATTATTTTCATTCCTTTACCATACTGACTGAGATTAATATTTTTGTCACAAATAAAATGTTCGAACCCATAAATAATTGAGAACACTCAATATTTTACATGTTAGCACATTAGCATATCAAACACACACAAATGGCAATACATTAGACTTAAATTGAATGGAAGTACATGACAAGTTTTTCCCCCATTATGAAAAACTGAATATATTTGATGAGCATAATATGACCAAAAGTGTTTGTAGAAGGATGGGGGGGGGGATCTCAAATTGAAATCAATCAATCAAATGAAATAGGAAAAGAAAATTTTTCTTATATTTAGAAACAAATATTTTAAATAAAAAGATTTTGAGATCAGGTTTTGAGGGGCATGTGCACATGCTCCCCTTTATCACTATGCCTCTGGATGAGCACAGTGGTAGAGATAACTTGTATTATTTTTTTTCTGTTGAATAAATTAAGAAATCAAAAATAAAATAATGTACAGTGGCAGTCTTTGAATGTGCTTTTTCATCCATAAGTGCTATTTTCTGTAATCTGAAATATTTTTTTAAAGAAACAGTGTCATCCTTTTAGTTATTTCATGGTACTTTTTCAGTTTTTGCATTCTTTTATTGAAGTAACATAAATATGTAGCAGTTTCAATTGGGCTTATTCCTATTAAGTAGGTAGCTTATATTATATGTGCTAAAAATTCTACCTTTACAAAAAGTATTTTTCAATGATAGGAATTTAAAAATATTCTATATTACTGTAATTTGCTGTCTATAATCTGAGGTTTTGCAATTAAAAAACTTAGGAAAATGACATTGGGGACTGACTACCTGCAGCATTTTATTTTCTGGGGACTATTTTCACTAACAGATGACATTAATTTTTTGATTAGTCCTGTATGTTTGATTTTGTTGAAGTATGTTTGATTAGTCCTGTGCAAGATGCATTATTAGATGGGGAGACCTTAATTGCACTTGAATGTCACATCACTATGGCTGCTCCTAGTTTTCATACATCACTGATGGGAACCTATAAAATACAGGAAAACTCGCGTCTTGAAAAAATGGTCAAACTGACATTATGGGGGTGCAATATTTGGTAGATATCTTGCTAATTTGGCATATTCCACCATTATAATCAATTTTGATAATTCAGGAAAGGGAATGTAATTATGAGACTTTTCAAACTAATTAAATTTAACATACATGGGCTTTTGTTTTTAAAATACATTTTTGCATGCTAAACAGCACTTTGTTTACAAAGATAATGAGTAGCTATGGGGAGATTTAGTGATAATAAAAAAGACAACCCATTTATAACATTTACGTTCAAACAAAAATAAGCAAATCACCAACTATTTTTGTACTGTTCTCATAGAGATTGGGGGACTTGAAAATATTGGTCACTCAATGTAACTATGAGTCTAAATATTTAAGTATAAATCACAGTGAAAAAAAAACTATAGTTTGCTGGAACAATCTAAAATAAAATTAATAAAATCAATAGGCAATAGCCTGTAAAAGCTTGAGGTAAAAAAATGACAGAGTTCATAAAAATCCAAGTTGTTTATTAAAAAAGTAACTTCCTAATGGTGAAAAACATTAAAAAAAAAAAAAAACCCATTGTATACAACACCAGTAATAGGACAAAATTGAAGAAGTATTCAAAATAATGCTTATAACAGATGCAGCACACTTAATTTAAACTTTTAAACACGAAAAACATTTTTAAAAAATATCAATTTAAAAAGCAAGCACACAACTTGAGAAATATCCTCTAGTCTCACATCATATGCGCTTTTCTGCTAGACACATAGGTGGCTGGTACACCCAAAAATCAAAAGAGATGTGAGTGTAAAACTCTTTAAAAAAAAAGGGGGGGGGCTTTATTGTTGGATTTTAACATTATTATTGATTAAGAGATCTCCTCTAGAAGTGCCTTGGAAAACTCTTCCAATCGGCCACATTGACTTTTCGGCCGATTGGATTTGGATCCCGGATTAAATTTTTGTGCTGCTTCAAGAATTTTCCCCTGTTCCTGTACGTAAGATCAAAAAAAAAAAATCGTTGTTAAACAGAAACGACGTCGTCTTTGAATAGAAATTTTTTACATTGAGTTGCTGGGACTTTGAAATATCGTCTTTAGAAAGAGATTGTCATTAAACAGAGAGTCAACTGTATATACAGTGCTACTTTTTTAAATTTCAGTTCATGTGAAAATTTATAATTTTTTAAACTTCCCTAATCCATAGTGTATTTCTAGCTCTAGGGGGGGCTCGAGCCCCCCCCTCCCTGGGGTTCCGCCACTGCCTCTTTCACATGTAAATGTCCTCCATGCACCCCAATCATGTTTTTGTTGGCTTTTCGTCAAGGTGCTTTTAGTACATACATAAATCATCCATTTTTTTTTTGTGATACACTTACCATTTGAACATTCTTTAGGGTTTAACATATGTTAAGCATTTTGTGATGGAAAAAATGGTCATTGCCATTAGAAAATTTTGAGTTTCTGTTATCTACAACAATAACTGACACTTTGTTAGCATTCATAAAAGCCCAAGTTCATATCTCTGAATAACTACATCTAAAATGTCATCTCAATAAGTTGAACAAAATGGCTGCTAGAGGTCCATTTATCAGTAAAGATTTTTATGACTATCCTATAGCTTAGATCAAATTTTGTGCCTTTTAAAAAAAATTATTCATTAGAGCTTTGTAGCCATTGTTTTTATTTGTCAATGGAGAAATAAAGTTGTGAAATGGATTCAAGAACAAGTTCTATGAGTAGAAAAGGCTTTCCTTTTCTTTTGAAAACCCTCACTTTCAAACATTTTTTTAAAATGATCCTCATAACTTCTTTCAATGCATTTCATTTTGTGATTTTTTTTCTCACTCTCTCTTAGATCAATACTGTACACATAGTCTCTCCTCATCTAATTTTTCTGGTAATTACTTATGACTTACCCTTCTTTTCCAAATAAGAGAAGTCTTCAATCTAAAGTTTGGATCATGCGGACCAAGATACGTTATAAAACCTGCTGCTATGAAACTATCTCCAAAAATAAGATTTTTTCTCTCTGACAAAGCCTTAAAATAAAATGATTATTTTTAGTTAATAAATCTGCAAATTTAAAGAGTAAAATAATAAAAAAAAGTTTGAAAAATTCAATGCAACATAGAAAAACAAATGAAATTAAAAAGTTTACAGAGCATCATACAGTAGTACCTTTTAGCATTTTTAAACCGGCAGAAATTGCACATCCAAACACGATGTTAAAGGTCGTGTGGGGTGATTATGTCATCCCAATCAGTTTAACTGAAAAGGCATGTTATAATTTAAAAAATCCTGTAATTATAAACAAAGTTTGCAATAACTAATTTAAAAACTATATTTCTTTACTCAAGAGATTTTATTTACTTATTTTTATTTGTCAGAAATGGCATGAACCAAACACTGACGTTGATGGTCGCGCGGGTGAATTGATCACATCAATCAGTTTATTTCAACTGTGCTATAAATAATAATTATAATAATAAAACATTTTAGGATCATTATTTGATAAATAATCAACCAGGAAAAACAAGGAGAACACGGCACTGAGTCACCCCAAATTTCAAGAAATGACTGTATCATCCAGAGAAGAAAAGACGCGTCCGAATAACTGTACATATTCCAAGGGGATTGCTGGGCAGGAGGATACAGGAAGAATGACTGTTTTCACATATATATTTTTTCCCGGATTGTTAATTTTCTAAACATGGGGTGATCATGTAACTTCTCCCAGGTTAACAAGAAAATGAGAGCTAGTGGATTATAGTTAGAGCCAGACATGGAATTCTGTTTTTTTTTTTTTTTTTTTTTTTTTTTTTAAATAAAATTAAATGAAGTAAAAAAACTATAAATAAATAAATAAATAAATGACATACAGCAGAAACACAAAAACTTGGACTTATGTTTCATAAGAGGGGTTCTCTTTTCTTTTTTTTTTCTTCCTTTTGAAGGTGGGAGGGAGGGTAGTGAGGAGTGAATCTGACTAATATGAAAGCAATACACTGTCTCAAAATGCATATATACTAGGGTTATGACACAATTTTTTTTTTGCCTGTAGTGGATATTAGTGAACTTTTTAATACAGAATCAGAAAATGACAATTATTTTGTCCAATTCATAAAAAATGTTCCACACCAATGACAGCGAAAGTTATAACTCAAGCAATTTTAGTACAGTCAAATCTCATTTGTTGATATAAATCTCAGATTCAAATATTTATCTGTTCTGCACTTTTGGTACAGTTCTTCCTCCTCTTTCACCACCATTCATGACAAATATATGCATGTAATTAAAAAACTTTGTAAAAAACACACATAAGAAGTAAAAGGAAAGAGGATACGCACGTTTCGTTCAAAAATTGTTTTGAACTTCTTCAGTCCAAGCCCTTCGTCGTAAAGAACACAGGGAACTGAAAAGAGAAAAACAAGCAAGATGTTGCCACAAGGGGAGAAAACGTCTTTACGACGAAGGGCTTGGACTGAAGAAGTTCAAAACAATTTTTGAACGAAACGTGCGTATCCTCTTTCCTTTTACTTCTTATGTGTGTTTTTTACAAAGTTTTTTAATTACTTTATCGTTTAACACCAGTATTTTGAGTGTTTTTTCTATATGCATGTGTTACATCTACAATGAATCTATCAACATTCTGACGAGTAACAAAGCACTTTGTGTCTGCAGAGCAATTTAATTTAGAAATACCATCCATCAGTTTCTGGTGAATCTCTGCATTAAATGTGGTAGGAAAACAGAGATTCCAGTCATGTTATGGAGATGAATGCTTACACTATTTCCAGTGATAGTCTCCATTTAGTAATGAAGAAATACAAAATAAAGGCATATATAGCACATCATTTCCACCTGACATTGTGAAGAGATAGTAATCCTCTGCATTTTATTTCTGTGATCGCACCAGCCTCTTGAAGGAAATGAAATGCTCTATGTAGCTCATACAGAAATCGAAAATCATCTCGCCAACCAAGATTTGGAAAAGTTATCATTCCATCTTTTGGCTAAGTCTTTTGCAAGATATCGTATTGTTTTATTATTTCGTCCACATATTCCTTTAGAGTTGGTTTGGTCCAGAGAGTTCTAATATATATTTTATGATTCTATCAAGAATATGATGCTGGCAGCCAATATACTGTGGCTGATCAAATCCCATTGCAGGAATGTTTTGAGATGATCCGTTTTCACATTTTACTAGTTTAATTTCTTTAAGAAAATTGTTCAAGATTATCACTTGATACTCGTTATTCGCAATTAGCTTACTGTAGAAGTAAAGACAGAAATGTTTCTATTCTTGAAAAATAGATTTTATTTCACACTTTGCATCTTCGCCACTTCATATTACAACTTGCCAAAAGCCTGACTGTGACGGTGATATAACACCATTCCATCTTCAGGTAAACTGGTGCACACTACAGCAGCTTTATTACTTGAAACACACAGTTTGGTCAACATCTTATCTGCTTGTGATGTTGAAAATCGGGTGACTTGTTTCTTTTTGTCATTTTCACTTTCATCTGATTCAGATTGATGTTGTTTTGGAAAAGATTTCATTACTACCTTTTAATGATACATCATCTACATCAGTGGCAGAAACCAGTTGGTTCTGATTGGGAAGCAGATTTTTTTTCATACAGGCTTAGAGGGATGAATAAATGGTAGTTAAGAAACTGTGCTTGTTACATAACTAATTATACTTTAGATTTAATTTGTACTTTGTATAAATCTTTATCTTCTTGACAGAACCAATTTTTGTGTGTTTTTGTTATGTCAAATATATTTTCTATTTCATTTTGAAATGCATTTTGTTTTCTCGTTCTCTTTTCTTTCCCGTTCTCTGCAATCAGTTTAACTACTTTTGACATAACTGCTTTTTTTGCTAAAACTGTAAAGTTAAATTTTCTCTAGAGAATGGTAAGCTCGCCAGTTATCAGATTCATTCTTTCTCATCTTTTGCTGTTTCCAGAGGTAGAAAGATAGCAACGATAATGTCTTTCTTTTGTGATAGTTGAGTAAAAGGGCTAAGTGTTTCAAATTTAGATATACAGTAGAAGACCCAAAATCCGTGCAGCTTGGTTCCAGACCTTGTGCAGATTTTAGAATTTTGCGGATTTTGGGTCATAATAGGACATTTATTCTATTTCCACCCCCCTCAGAAAATAATAGAAAAAAAAATACAATAGAGATCAAGGGAAACAAATCATGTTACTTATAATTAGAATCATGGTATAAAAATACAGAGGATTAATGTAATATACAAAATTATGAGATTATAGTACAACAAACATGTATATTCAATAGTTTAGGACTTTGGGATGCTCTAATTATAGTTTTTATTTTATTCTTTTCATTATTTTCTGTTTGTAACATGGCTTTGTTGCTCTACAAATCTGAGATATTTCTTTCTCACAGCCTAACCTTCATTAAATGTTAATTTATCAACTTTTTGATCATCCTCACTTGTTACTGTGTCAGAGTCTGTGTCATGTGATCATAATTCAGTGTCAATTATGTTACTGTCAGTCATTTGAAAGTCATCAATGTTAAGATTAGAGCTCACAGACTCCTAAAAAATTTTTTTCAAGTGGGAATAGCTTATTTAGTTTTACTTTGAGATTATACTCTAGTTTTCTGAACTTGCAGCTGGCGGGGCAGATTTCAGATCGGCGGATTTTGGGTCTTCTACTGTATATCATCTTTTTGTTGAATTCATAACTATAATCTTCATCCATGATTCTGAATTTCTCTTAATTGCTTCACTTCATTTACAACATGCAATTATAATACTAATCTTGAGCTATAAAATGAGAAAATACACCATTCAAACATTAGTCACATATTATTACAAGCACCATTTGGTTCCCATGAGACACCCTGAAACTAAAAAGAGTTGGTGCAGGAGTTTTTTTTTTAGAGCCACCATCAATAATTGCTTAGTAATCCAATTCCAAAAGTTCATCATTTGCAGACACAGGAGATACAAAGTTTTGAAAAAATTTTTTTAGTCATAACCCTATTCTATACATAAAAAACTAGTTCCAAACTGAAATATGAACTTGAAGTAATGCTTTAATTTGTTTTTTAAAAGTAAAAATTGCTGTCTCAAGTATAAATATTGCTTGATTTTAAATAGAAAAAATATCTTTTGTTACATTGTTTTAATTCAAAATATTTTTAGAAAACACGTGTGTTACTGTCATTATTTATTTTTATATCCACACATTAATGAGCTTATCAAGTAATGAACTTGTGAAGAAAATCACAGCTGCATTATTACATTGGGATAATCCTAATTTTGCATAGCTTGGCGGCTGCTGTTGCGAAAGCGATATTTCCACCTTTCCGCAAGGCTGTGACTAGATAAATGATACGTGATTAGAAACTTGTGTTTTGTTGCTTTGTTGTTTTTTGGCAACACAGAAAGAAAAAAAAAAGGTATTGTTCTTTTTTTAATATGTAAACAGCTGAAGTTCCCGTCATTGACGGGTTAGTACTGAATGCAAATTTCCAAAAAGCAAGAACTTTCGTCAGCATTGTAGGAGTACAGTGAATGGATGTAGTATGCTGCCAAAGAAAAGAAAGAGGTTATAATTTTTATGTATTGTTAAAATATTACAGGTTAGAGAGTAACTAAGTAATATCTTTTCATTTGCTTTAGTCGTAATTATGTGATGTGCGAACAAATATTTACACATATTGAAATAATTTTCGAAAAATCTCAAAATCTAATCAATATTTTTGAAAAATTGAAAGCCTAGAATTTAAGTTGATTGACAACCTATCATGTCATTACGTGATGCTTGAAGAAATATGAACGTATTTTGAGAGAATTTTCACAAAATCTCAAAATCTAATAAAAATGTTTGAAAAATTGGGCACCTATAGTTTATGTTGAGCAACCATCTATCACATAACCAAATTTCATATCATTTGCTTTAGTTATTACGTAATGTGTGAACAAAGATTCACTCAGTTTTAAACGATTTTCACAAAATCTCGAAATCTGATTGATTTTTTTTAAAAATTAGATGCTTATAGTTTAAGGTGAGTGACCACCTATCATTTCACCAAATATCATTTTTTCACCTTTGCAGTTATTGCGTGATGTGTGAATACAAATTTATGCAGTTTGAAAGGATTTTCGCACAATCTCAAAATCCGATCAAGATTTTTTTAAAAATTCGATGCCTATGTTTTAAATTGAGTGACCACCTATCATGACACCAAATTTCATATCATTCTCTTCAGTCGTTTTTACGTGATGCTTGAACAAAAAAAAGGAACATGGACAGAATGACGGAACAAAAGACAGACAAACTTTTTTTTGAGGGTCGCACCGGATTCCCAGGCGCTTGAAATGGATAGAATTCGCAAAATTTTTGAAGTCCAAGAAATGTACAGACAAAAGTCTAATTTTATTTATATAGATATGTAATGTGAGATATGATGTGCTTGTGTATTTTTCGGCTGTGAAATACATGTTTTAAAACTAGCGTTACTGTTTATCATTTTATTGCACAAATGAGTTTTTTTTGAGACAAGAAGAATCTGCCAACTGCTTATGCAAGGTTAGTTGTTAGTTTACAAGTTTACCTTGTCATAATTAAAATTTAATATCGTTATGCAGGGACATGATAGCTGCTATAACGCAAAAGTACCAAAATGACTACTGTTAAACTATAATACTACTGTTAAACTAATTAATATTTCAGTGGCGGATTAATGCAAGTTTGTAGGAAGGGGGGGGGGGTTAGTTTGTCGGTGGAAGCAGATAGTTAAAAGACTGACATATACATCCATTTTATGGAAGTAAAATAGGATCTTTTACATTAATTTCTTTCTACTCGGTGTGGGGGTGATTTTTAACTACAGATGATTGCTAACAACATCTGTACCCATGGGCATCCATAAGGGTGTGTGTGTGTAAGGCACTCATACCCCTGCAGATTTTTAGCATAATACTATATGATGTAAATAAAACAGCATCAAAAATTAAAATCAGAACTGAAATTGCTACAAGTTTGAAATTTGCCTCCCACTCCCCCTAAGAAATATTTTTTGAAGATTGCTCCGCCCTCCCCAGAAAAATTTTACTGAGCACCCATATCTGTACCTAAACAGTTTTTAAAGATCGAGACTACAAAACTTATTTAAATAGGGGGAAAAAAGACTGAAAACATTCTCACATTAAAATTAATATTCCATCTTTTTTTCTCGGAAGCCAGTCCTTGCATAATACTATTCGCTCTTTCCAGCTTCAAAGCAAGGATTCTAGCAGTTTTAGCATATTCTTCTTTCTTTTCTAGTAATAATTTGTGCTCTCTTTCCAGCTGTTCTATTGAAGCTTGAAGCTATTTAGAAGTATTGTGAAAATAATATAACAACAGTAAAATATGTACATAATACACAAGTGATATTATGTGATGTTTACAGTAAACAGCAAAAAAAAATGATATTCTGACAATGACAACTGATGCTATAAACAAAGCAACTTTCCTCTATTTGCAGAGTGCTTTTACAAATGCTCAATGGGTTCTTCAAGAATTGCTACAGCTTTGAATTTAGTAGCATTTTTGTCCGCATCTCATTTAATAAATGAGAAAACATACTTTATAAATTAAGTTTTTATTAGCTGCTCTGGCAGAATGCATATTAATTTCATTTGATTAACACTTCTTGTTAAGCATTAATCTCCAAGATTAGGAGTTTTATTAATAAGTATGGTTTTTACAGGACACCTAATCAACATAACAGCCTCGAAAGTTTTACTATACATCAGATTTTTTGTTTTCAAAAACAAGAAATATGTTATATATATATTTTTTTAATTTTCACATGATATGCAAAAATTTAGTAATGAAGACCAAGTAAATTAAAAACAACAAAGATAAATTATGCAAAAGACATTGATTATAAAACACTTTCCAACATAATTTTTGCACAAAATTCAGCCATGTCTTGTCCATAAATCTGGCAAAATTTCGGAAATAATGTTAAAAAAAGTTGTATTATCACTATACATGTAATTTTGTGAGACCCTGTAAAAGAGCTTTTTAAGTTTCTTCCATGGTTTAATTAAAAGTAAACTGTTATGAGCAATTTTATACTTATTGTACTGTGCTTGAAATGAATTAATGTCTATCAACTGCCATAGACTATAAAGTATGGGAATTTTTTTGAGAGTTCCTGGTGAATAACTATTAATTAACAATACAAACACTATTTTGTGAGTCAACCCTTTCGCGACGAGTTTTTTTTTTTTTACAACAAAACAATTTTGGTAGCATAAACTATGAGTAGGGCACATTAGAATGCTAAAACTAAGATGTTATATTTTTAGGAAGATTTTAAACACTGATTTAGGACCAGGACATATATGTCCCATCAGTCCTGACAACTGGGACATATGTGTCCCAGTAGTCTTCAATGTGTAATTTCGTAAAGAAAACCAATGATTTTTTAGTCATAAAAATTTAATTATGAATGGTATGGTTGAAAACAATCAATGCACAATGGGAGATTACACATCATGCACATTATTTTATTGCGCGATTCCTTCTTTTGTTGTGCACATAAACGGCACCGCCGTCGTGTTTTTGTTGTTACTGGCAGATGGTCACCAACATTGAGTAAGCTTCGTGATGTTTTGGATGGGCGTCCAGTTCTTCTACGGCGTTGATACTGTGCGTTGAGCTTTCCGGACGCCATCAAGGCTTCTGCAACAGGTACAATGAAATCAAGAAGTGGGGTTTTTTTATGTTTGAGTTCGCAGTACGCAATCCATGAGTTGACCACTGCACTCATCAATAGGCGAAAAAATACTTTTTTCCACCACTTGCAAGATTTTCGATCTAATTCATAGACATTTGCCATTTGGTCTGCAAGGTCTACACCTCCCATGATTTTGTTGTAGAATTCGATTGCCACAGGGCACTCAAATTCTTCTTTGCTTCCATCTTTCATGGTGCGATTCACTTTTGCGTATTTAGCTTCGTGGCAATTACTTAGAATCATCACTTCCTTTGAATCAAGCCACCGTGCACACATTGTTCCATTTTTAGTTACGAGAAACTCAGCCTCAGCCCTTTTGCTTAGTTTTGTTGCAAAATTAGGAACATCTTTGCGTGTCTTGATGCACGTACCAACAGCAGGAAAGTCCAGGGTTTCCATCAGGTGCACGCTTGTAAAAAATTGGTCAAACGCAAGCATAATGTCTTTTCCTCGGATTGTCTCCGTTAGCTTTGATACTACCCGTTCCCCGAGTGTGCCTTGAACTTCACCCGTTTCTTTTCCGGATTAAATGTTCATGTCATATACATATCCTGTTTTTGAATCACATCGCTGCCAAATTTTTATCCCTCTTTTCACAGGTTTCATCGGCATATATTGTTTGAGGGACGAACGTCCCTTGAATTTCGCCATTAACTCGTCAATAGATTGATATGAGCTTTCGCTTCGGCACTGTTTGAAGGTTTGTTTCAGGCACGAAACAACCTCGTCGATGTAATATGTTTTACTTGCATTTTCTGGCTTTTCTGGTTCAGCAAAATATAGTTTCGACAACAACATTTTACATCTGTATCTTGAAATAGCATTTTTTATTGCTAAGTTTCCCAAAGAAGGATTAGATGACCAATAATGAGAGAATTTCGGCACCTTATTGTAAGACATGACAAGCACGCATCCAAGGACAAGCATAATTTCAGAGGGGTCTGTTGGGTGAATTGTTTGTCCTAACTTTTCGAGTCGTTGGTTTGTGCATTGAGAGATCCAAATCATAAGACTTCGTGGAAATATCTTGAGAAACACGTCCAATTCAGTAGCTGAACGATTTAAGTTGAATAACAACTTAACTAGGCGATGACTCTGCTGGAATTGTCATTCGAGGTTGGAAAGTTGAATCTGCATGAAACCATAAGATTGGTCTGCAGCCTGAAGCATTAGCTCATGAACTGATAAAAGTGATGCCGTATCAGTATCGCTCAAAGCATCGCTGTTCTTTGTATTTTGGGGAATGGTATCATGATCGATATCCATTTCACACTCGTCTGCATCGGATGAGTACTGCATATTGTGTGCTGGATCTTGAAAATCGGGATCGTCTATTTCATCATCCAAATCAATATCTTCGCCATCTGACTCTTCTAAAAATTTTTTTATTTCTTCATCAGTAAGTCCCCGGCGTCGAGTCATTTTAGATTGAATTAATTTGTGCCTAAATTAAAAATAATAAGCAACTATTTCAAAAGTAACCGAAAAATATAATATCAAGAGAAATGATCACATAGGACTGTTGGGACAATGTATTCCCACTAACCAAGACGAGAGGGACACATATGTCCCGATAATAAAAACTAAAGTAAAACTTTGCCACTTACCAGTTTATTAGAGGTAATCCGCTTCGTGAGTAACGTCTCTGGCTTTAGATTTACGGATCACTCAAATTTTCAGGCGGTATTTTCCAAAACGATACTATTAACTATAAACGAAACTAAACAGTATGGAATGAGCTGCTAAAAACGCGGGAATTACATTATGTACGGTAGTGCCATCTATGTTCTGTGAATGAAAGTACCTTCAAAAATATTGGCAGGACTGGTGGGAAAGTCTCCCATTAGACAGAGAAGCGTTTCTGTCCCAAAAGAATTTTTTTAAATTTGCTTGGGACGTACGTGTCCCGTTAGGTGCGAAAGGGTTAATAACATATATGCTAACTTTGTTTTCTTTCAAAAAATAATATCTCTATTAGCAGTTAGAACACTGGACAGCTGGACAGAAGAACGGGCAGATAAACTGAAATCATGAACACCTCTCAACCTTGTCGGCACGAACACGGAGAGCGAGATATTTATTATTTTATGGGTTAGCAGTCTAGAATTAATGATCCGTGTGCTAAAAAAAATCAAAGTGTGCAGTTTTGTTGCATGTAAATTGGTTAATGCGTTTGAACCAGTTAAAAATCCCTCCAACTAATGCACCCCCCCCCCTCCTAGGCAGACAGCCTTTGCTTAGGTTTGACTTTACAAATCACAACACAAAACAACACACTAAATCAGTTAATCGGTTTATGCTGCCATCTATCGGCTTCTGAAAATGAACTGTTCGGGAGTCTGAGGTAGAAATGAACACACTTGGCAGGTACTGCGACTATTGATGTAATCTGGATTTGGGGTCGGTACAAAATGCTATGAAGCATAGGTTTCGAAGCCCCCATAATCCATGAAAACCATGTTAATTAGAGAGCGAGTAACAAATTTTTGAAATTCTCATTAAAATCGTCATAGCATAATATTATCACCTTAGGTATTTTTGATTTCCTGACAAATAATGAAAATATCGGAAGCTGGTTTCATTTATCAAAACGTTTTTTTCCTACCATATTTGGGGATTTATTGCAAAAGTTGCCAATATTGACCAATTTTGGTACAACTTTTGTGGAAGGCACACAATTGTAGTCGGACAGTTAGCTATTATTATACAGTGACATAGTATTGTGCTTTAAATGCATGCTTGTCTCTAAACTGTTATTGAGCATAATGTATTGGAATTATTTTTAGTGCTTGCATAGGAGAACGATTAATGATACAGACATTATTATCTTATAAACCTTAATAACATGTATATATTTTGTTTCATTTCCTATAGTTGAATATCTCTAAGATACTTTATAAAAAATGACAGCCCATAGAATGTAATGTATAGGAAGTCTTTTGGGTATTCCTGTAAAAGATCTATAAATGCTACATGCATTATTTTCAATAGTGTACATGGTACAGTACATAGAAACAACATATATAAATGTTGTAGCAATCGAAGCACATTTACGGGAGTTAGAGTACGGATGGATGGACAGACAGAGAGACAGACCAAAATCATAAAGTGAAAATAATCAATAAGTGAAAAATGATTCTTACTTCCTTGTATGAAGTATGAGGAAGTAATGTGATCACAAAAAATTTGGTACCCTGATTTTGATTACCTTTAAATTTACTTTTAAGAGTTTTTGCAAAATCTCTCATTGAACGCATGTATGTGTGTTCAGATAAATGCACGTACAATCCATTTTGACCAGTTTTTCCTAGACGACTGTGCGTATGTATGTAAATTGCATATATAAAAAACTATTGGTCGTGGAATGTCAAAATTTTATATTTAGGATTGTTGTAACATCTAGTTGTGCATCTACTCTTTTGGTTCCAATTGACTGGATAGTTTATTTACAGGGCCACTCAAAAGATTTTCCTTACATTATGCTCTATGTGCAGAAATTCATTAAATGTATTTTAGACGTATTAGGCTACTTCAAATGAATCAAATGTGATACATGTTGTTAAGGATTACAAAATGAATTTCTCCATTGAAAATAGAGTCTTTACCATTTATAGTTCTACAGGCACACTCAAAAAATTCCAACACATTACAGGAAATGGCAGTTTTAGGGATATTCACCCATTTCAAACACAATACCGTCCTACCATGTAGTTAGATAATGGTCCAACAATGGTCACGTGCATCCCTCAAAAATTATGCCAAAAGTTCCCAAGCTTGGTGACTTTTGGTGTATGCATATATGTACTCAATTCTCATATCACAAAAACTATTAGTTATAGATTGCTGAAATTTCATATATAAGATTATTGTAATATCTAGTTGTGCATCTTGATTTTTGGTTCCAATCTACTGGACAGTTATTTACAGGACCACCCAAAAGAATTTCAATATATTAATGACTATGGACATCTATAATATATTATGTCTGTAATCAGTCATTGTTTGGTTCATGCCCAAAATCTCGCCATTTGTCGTCAACCTTGGCGAGTTTTGCTGAATCTCGCCAACTTTGCCACCTAGAATAACTTTGTATTTTGCATAAATCTAAAACTGTAACCGTAGAATGTTGAAATTTTGTATTTAGAACTATTGTAACATCCAAATGTGCATCTCTTTTTTGACTGTAATTAACTGGGTAATTTATTTACAGAGTCACCGAAAAGAGTTTTAAATATTTACAGTCTATGGATACCTTCAATTTATTAAAAGTCTGTGATGAATCACTATTTTGGCTATTGTCCAAAATTTCACTAACTATCTCAAGGTTGTTGGCTTTTGGCAAAATATCACCCAATTAAGTGGCAAAAACAAATCTTTCAAAATGAGCCCAGCTTGGCAATATCTCAAATATTTGGTCAGAAATCACTAAACCTTAATATTATTGCAGTATTTTATCTCTTTCACTAAAATTTGCTTAGATGAAGTGTGCTGAAAATATTTTTGACTTAATAGACGTGCACGGAAGTCATGTAGTATCCACATCAGATTTTTTTCTTTATTTGTACCATAAACGAAATTTCTGTCATTACCCTGAACTTGAACTAAGGCCAAATAAAGAATTCTAAAAGGTACTTATTTAACTGTGAATGTTTTTTGTAAGACAAAATAATTAACTGCTCACTTAAACACAAACACTTTTAATGCAAAGTAAAAGAAAAAAAAAGAGAAGGAAAAGTATGTTGTTTTCCATCGCTATTATCAATTACCTCTCTTTAAGCAGAAAATATCGAATCCAGCTATTCACGGATTCTGCTTCATTTTAGCATTTTATACAGGACATTATACTTTTATTTTCATTCTTAATTATAAGCACACAAGGATAGATTTATTTGATTTGACATTCCTGCAGTTGGGTTTACTTATCAACTGTCTTGATATTGGGTGTTTCGGATTTGAGCATTCAGTCTTCATTAATAGTAATATGCAAGAATGTGAAGAGTAAGAACCAAAAGCCTTAGAAAGTCATGGGAAACCCTGGCTACAGTGTGTCCTATTCCGAGCCACCTGGAGTGAGCCGAGGCAGTTGACTGCTTTCGCCTAAGAACCAGACAAGAATTCCTTGCAGTTTACCTCCAATAGCTTGACCTGGCTGCTGACGAGGCCTGACTACTCTGTGGCTATGCCAGGATGGATGGTGGACACCTTCCTAATTGCATTGGACTAGATCTGTACACCTATCTGACAACATCGTCAGTCAGTACTGGGAGGATCAGTGTCAAATGGAAAAGAAGCCAAGCACAGGCATTGGATAATTACAGGTTGATTCAAAAATAGTGTGACTAATTTTAAATGTCTATAAATATTTATGGTAAATTTTAATAGCTTTACCACCTGTTTTATTTTTAAAAAGAAACATTTAAATAACCAATCAAACTATTTTTATTAGTGGGAGTAAATTATGACTCTGAAATTAGAGCCTCAAACCCGAAACGAAATGTTAAAGCTTTTGAAGGATGGTTGCTCAAATTCTGTTATAAATAAAGCATTTAAAAATCAGAAAAGACGTTTTTCTTATTGATTACTATATAAGCTTCAAAAAGAAATAAAATTTGGCCGACAATTAAAAGCTCCAGAGAAAAAATATGTACGAAAGGAAGTCCTTGGTGAAAAAGATACAAGAAAGATAAATCATGCCAAACGCATCGATTATAAAGCACTTTCCAACACAACAATATTTTTGAGCCAAATTTGGCAATGTATTTTCCTTAAATCTGACGAGATTTCGGAGATAAGGTAATGTTGCATTATCACTATAAATGCGATTTTATGAGACCCTGTAAAAGAGATTTAATTTTTTAAAATCCTTTAACCGAAGAACATAAAACTTGTATACTCATTGTCTTGTGCTAGAAATGTATTAGTACCTCTCAAATGCCACAGATTGGTATGTATTGGAGTTCTTTCAAGTGCTCCTATTGTCAGTGGAGAGCATTAGTCAAAGAGCCTGTATGCAAACTCTGTTTTCTTTAAAAAAAACCAAAAATACTCTAAAATACATTTTCAAGAACTGCACACAGAGTGCGATATACTGGACTTTTTTTCCCCTGTAGAAGGAATATAAATGCTACTTGCACTATTTTCAATAAGATACATGCTACTGTACATAGAAAAAACATAAATTGTGCACAAATCGGTGTATATTTACAGCAGTTAGAACACTGGACAGGTGGACAACAGAACAGAGAAACAAATCAAAATCATAAAGACCTCTCAAACTTGCTGTTAAGTTAAAAATGTAGAAGATCTTTATAACGCAAATATCAAAACGCAAGGTTTTGGATTATATAGAATCTTGCATTACATGGACACTTATTTCATTAAACTTTTCTAGTAAACGTATTAAAATATGGCTGGAACACATAAATATAATGCTTAAGAATAATTTTTAAATACAAACACTATTTTAAAAAACAAAAATATTCAATTTATTTATTTACAGAAAAAAAATTGAAATTACTAAAAGGATTGAAGTTTGTTTGTTAAACAATATATTGATTTAGATTTGTTTTAGAATTTGCAATCGCTTAACAAATAACTTTTATTGCAGCCTGTGAACAGTTAATAATTCTACTTTGGTTACAGTCTTATGTTTCTAGGAATTTAAAATATTGATCTATTACGGAAATTGAAAACAGAGGAAATTATTTCAGCACTGGTCAAGTTATTAACATTTGTGACTTATCATCAACTGGTTTTGGGCTGTAACACATTAACGTGTTTTCGTCGTTCGGAGAAATTTCTCTGACTGATGCAACACCCTCCCACTCCTAGGCAGATAGCCTTTAGCCATTCCTTAACAAAACACAATACATTAAATCGGTTAATTACAGTGCGAGTAACAAATTTTCAAAATTCTCAATGAAATCATCATAGCTTAATATAATCAGATTAGATATTTTTTGAGGTACTTACATATTATCCTGGTGGTCCACCAAGAAGAGCAAGTTTTCGCCAAGATAAATGCCAGACAGATGAAATTATTTATGGTTCGGAATACTATCGATGACAGTTTGCCAGGATAATATGTAAGTACCTTTTCTGATTTATCGCCAAATTATGAAAATATCGTCAAGTTCGGTTTATTTTTTATTCGGTTATTTGGCAATTTATCACAAAAGTCACCAACATTGGCAACTTTTGAGGGAGGCACACAATATTTGTCGGATTATTAACTAATCATATTGAAGGATAGTATTATATGCTTTAAATAGGTGCCTGTCTAAAGTGCCAGTGATCATATTGTATTGAAATTATTTTGTGTGCTTCTGTAGAAAAATTATTAACTATACAAGCAATATTTTCGATGGAAAGCTTCATCTTGTAATCCTTAATAACATATATCAATTATGTTTCATTTCAAATAGCAGAATATCTCTAAAACTAGAAATCAAAACCTGTCGTGGAGAACAATTACAACAGGCACTGGAAAAGACATTTGATGAAAACATGTCTACACTCAATATATTTAATCTTCGTGCACCTAAAAAAAAAACTTCAATTTTTATTATATACTAGACTAGAAGTCAAAGCCCTTTGTGGAGACAATTACAATGGGCACTAGAAAAAACATTTGATGAAAATTCATCTGCATTCAATATATTTAATTTTCATCCACCTAAAATAAGTTCATATTCAATTTTTATTATGTACCCAAATCAAATTTCATGCTCTTTTGGAAACATGTGGACTGTTTTCACAGTCGAAGATTTCACTTTGTGTGCACAGCTTTCTCATAACCATGCAGACGATTTATTTGTGATAAAAAAATTTAATAAACTGTGGTATCTGGAAAAACTATTTTAAACAAATTGGAATCCCAACTGTATGATATCATATTCACTTAAAACAGGTAATTTTGTCACGCAAATAACTCACTTTTTTAACTTTCAGAAATAAAATGGTGCTGAAAAAAAGCAAAGAATTTCTTAAAAAGGAGGGAACGGGTGGATTTTCAGATTTTTAAAGGAGCGCACATTGTTTTCTATATTTTTATACACAATTATGAAAAATTTCAAGCGGATTGTACAAATGGTGAAGAAGTTATTAGGCTTTATGTGTTAACTTTGTAATATTTTTGCAGTAATGGCGGAAGAAGTTTTATCTTGAAGTCAAGGATCAGCGTAACTGTATAGTAGGATGCTCCTGTAGAAAAACTGTAAAAGCTACATATCCCATTTTCAATAGGGTACATGGTACTGTAGATAAGAATAACATATTTAAATTTCATAGAAATTGATGCATATTTACAGAAGTTATGGCAGGGGCAGACAGACAGATGTACAGACAGACAAACTGAAATCATAAACACTTTTCAACCTTGTAGGAAAGTGTTAAAAACAAAGTTGAAAAGATTTATCATTGTAGAAAATACTCTGCCTCAAAAAACTTTAGTAAAGAAACTACAGGTATCACAATTGATAATTTGTCGTCAGATAAAGAAAATTGGATATAAAAAAGGGAAGAAATCAGTCTGTCATCAAGTGTCTGCAAAAACCGTAGAAAATGTTCTTGTCCTCTGCATTTAATGTTACGCAAAGGTAGATACAAAACAAACTTCGGATGAAGCATTGTTTTACCTGTCATCTAGAACTGACAAAACGAAGATACAATATATTTCATGCGAACAGCATGGCAAAGACGAAGCTGTTTTGCAAAAGGCAAGTTGGCCGTCAAGTGTTATGGTATGTATGGAATGTCCTCTCAAGGCTTAACAAAACCATTCTTTGTAGAACCAAATGCTAAAATTGATGCTAAATATTACGAGAATAAAGTTTTGAAGCATGTGATCAAAGACAGTAAACTTCTTTACCCTCAAGGAAACTTTTTTTTTTCCCCACAAGATTCTGCACTAAGTCATACTGCAAAATCCCTATAAAACAGCTGAAAGATAAAAAAAAAATTAATTTTCTTCTTCCTGAGAAATGGCTACCATCATCTCCTGACTGTGCTCCTTGCAATTATTCTTTATGGGGATAATTAAAAAAACAATTAAACAGACCTAAAGTAAGAACACTTCAAAGGCTTAAAAAAGCAATCAAAGAGGTGTTGGAAAAATACCCCTCAAAATGGTCAGAAAAGCTCTTTTGGCTCGACCTAAGCATTTATGTAAAGTGTACGATGCTAAAGGAAACCACATTGAAAATTTCATGTAAATAACTTAATTCAATAAAAATTTATGATGCTCTGAAATCGGTCACATTATTTTTGAATCGACCTGTAAAATAATAGAGTGTGGAGAATATGCCAGTAAGTGAGTGAGGTACAGATCTGCTAATGATTGTCTTTCTGGATATTGTGGGGAACAGCAAATCATAAAAAAATCATAATAATTAAGTCAATACTTCTTTGGAAAACAAATGTAGACTGAGTGCAAACATGAGGGAAAATAAAATAATGCTTAAAAGTAGATAACTTGATAATGCATTAGGTGTACCAGGAAGTAATGTTTTTTCACATTAAATGCAAACAAATAAAATTTTAACAGGTTTTTAATTAAAAACAAGTCATTCCTAAAAATGGATTAATATGTCTTATAAAGCACTGATTTCACAGCTGTTTTTTTCTTTTTGAATAAAGATACATTAAAAAAGAGGACATTAGCCACCTGCCCTTCTCAGAGGACAAATTAAAAAATGTCCTGAGATTGATTTTGAATTGAGTGTTTGTGTGTGGTACATTTCACAGCAAGAATTTTATAACTACATTTTTTTTCCTAATAGATAGAGATGGGTATGTGAAAAGACAATTTGTGTCCACTACCTCATCAGGTTATGATTTTGGAAAGTTATCTTTTATCAAGCATCTATATTACAAACCTCAGATACTATAACATGTCAGATTTTATATTATTAGCTTCTGTAGTTTCAGCTAGATGAAACATTGGCAAAGTGAAAAATGACATTACTTTTTGGTCACCCTAATCTCATGGTGAAAATGGCATATGAGTAATTTGATGTACTTTGTACCTCATTCAGCTCTTTTAACAAGGCAGCTAAAATATTTTGAAGCCTCGAGAGTTCTTCTTGAGCTAATCTTAACCTTTCTTTTTTAGGCTTCACTTTCCTATGACACACAGACATATATTACACTGCAATCACATACTAGTAATTATTTAATTTCAATTTTTTAATGTTTATCAGTTTTACTTTGAATAACATGAAAGAGTTCAAAATAATGTATGATTTTTATCTTTAAAAATATACTGATATTCAGATTACAGAAAAGATTACATTTAATTAATGCATAAATACATGGTTAGAAATTATTCATTTTATTTCAGATCAATATTTAATATTTAAATTTAAATTAAAATCAACATTTTTTAATTCCCTTTATTTTTTAATTACTGGCAATAAATTACAAAGACCTAAATAATAATTACTACTACAGCATAAAAGGATAATTAGTTTTAAATTACATCAAAAACAACTTAAACTTTATTAAAATATCAGTAATTTTTTTTACATAAACAAAATTTAGAAATGAAAAAGAAACAAGCATTTCATAAATGGCTATATAAATAATTAAAAAAATTCAAACATTGTTAGGGACTGAAAAAAAAAAAAAAAAATCGTCTCACATTAAATTTTAAACCTTAGAATATGCACACATGTTGATTACAAAAAAATAAAAATAAATAAAATAATAATAATAATAATAACTTTATATAATACATCCTAAAATAAATGAAGTTTCTCAGTTGATGGATCAGTCTGTGAATTAATATGAATATAAATAATAAGATATAAATATTCAAAATGGAAATACTGTTAATAAAAGCAATTTTACATCCAATGGAAAGTTTTTTCTTTTTCTAATCAGGATACAAAAAAAAGTATAATATTTTTATTTTGTTAATGTATAGCAAGTAGTATCCAAATAAGGCCACAGCTGGCAATCTTTTTGTTTATGTGAAAGTTTGATGTACAAACTAAAAAAATATAATGTGAAATAATTCTTTTCCTTACTTATATATTTCACCATATAGATGCATAGCATGCACCCATATGCAAAGTGATTTTGCAGCCAAAGATACTTTTCCTATTGTTATAGGGTCAAATTCTGGTTTTTTTACATATTTCTCTACTTTCTTCAATGCTGAATCAGAGATATTATCTCTGTCATATTCTATGAGTTCTTTTAAGAATGATGGGCTTCCTATCGAATAGATATGAAATCAGTAACTAAAAGTTAACATTTATTAAATATTTAATATACAGGGTGTCCATTGCTAATGCTGTCCAATGGCTATTTCCTAAACTGTTAGTCAGAGACATATAGCTCCAATTGCAAAAATGCTTTAAATTGTATAATCTATTATATGAGAAAAAATTGAAGTCAATTAATGAAATCCTATAAAAATTACGAAATTTAAATTTTTACACGATCCCCCGATCCTATAAAGTTAGAAAATTTTTCTTTATCCAATTTGATGCGCAATAAAAAAAAAATCGTCCTTCTACGAACAAAATTCACCGAGTTACAGCTGCTTAAAGTTAGAGCACCTTTCAAGCTGCGAAATAGGGGTTGTAAACAAAATGAATTTGGGAAAAATTAATGCACATGGTTTTGAGCCTTGTAATATTTATTAGCAATTTCATTAACTATTTTATGATTGTAGATTGCAATAAAAGAGATTAACGTTTAACTATGTGTATCCAATAAATTAACATAAAAATATAGCCTATACTGAAAATAGAAATTTTTAAAGAGTTTTTTAAATGAACTTGTGTTAAATAGCATAAAATAAAACACCAGGGGAATTAAACTTTTCAATAAACATTAAAACAGACTATCAAACATTTTAAAATAAGAATACATGCAATTTTAGAAACTTAAAATAATATTACAAATTCTATTAGCGTAATATTTAGTCTAAGCAGCTTCCTTCTGCTGCAATGCAAACATGCACCCGTGTCAAAAACTCTTTCTGTACTTTGCGTAGCATACTCAGTGTTACACATCTGCATGCTATACAAATACAATTTAGTAAGTCTGATGGACTTGTTGATTCTTTTTCATATACTTTATTTTTCAAGAAACCCCAGAGAAAGTAATCTAAGGAATTCAAGTCTGGTGATCTTGGAGGCCACTCAACACGACAGCTGTACCAAATTATATTATTTCCGAATGTTTCTGTTAGAACAATACGAGACTTTAGTGATTTATGCGCTGGAGCACCATCATGATGAAACCACATTTGTGGCAGATCTCGTAGTGAAACACACTCGTTTAAGAAGTCAGTCACTGAGCCCTTTAAAATCTGTGCATATCTTTCACATGTTAAAGCGAAAAATAAATGGCCAAATTAAGGTCTCTTTCCATATGCCACACCAAACATTCATCGAACAACGTACTTAATGTCTGTTCGGGGGAATGATATGCAGGTTTTGCAAACACCTGTAGTGACTATTTTGTAAACTGACACCAGGGGCAGATCCAGAAAAAACACATTTTGGTGAAGGGGGGGGGGGGGGGGGCTCCGTTTTTCATTAGGATGATACATTGATTTCCCAATGCTGTTTCTTCCAATATGTAACTAGACATGGTGTATCACAACTAAACAAGTATGTTGTCCGATGCCAGGTTCGGTGAGTGAAAACTCGTGTGTGTGTGTGTGTGGGGGGGGGGGGGGGGGGTCAGAGCTGTCGCGCCCCCTATACTGATCAAGTTAAGGCCGATGCTGATAAGCCACGTTTTCTATGCGTTTCAATGGACGATGGGACTGATACGGGGGGAAAATGTTCTATTGCTTTCTCCATTGTGTGGAGGGATGGGGTTTGCATTTTAACAGATTAGTCTTTTGTTGGTGTAGTATTCTACTTACTACTGCCGTGAAAATTTAGTTTAGTAAAAAAAGAAAATTTAGATTTTTGTCCATTGCGTTGTGACCGATAGTGTAGAAAATAACCCAATGATCTCAGCCTTGCCTGAAGTGTGTGTTAGAAAAGTGGTGAAATAAACACAGAGACACAGCATTTGATCACCAAATCACAAATATTTTATTCAACAATAACAGAGGAAAACAATTTGTGGCCTCGCGACATCAGAAAAGGAAATGAAATGTAAGTAAACACAGCGCAGGGGTATTACAGCGCGTGGTAAAATTGCTCAAGGACAAAAAAATACTAGAATGCTTTAATTACCCAATTATTAGCCCTTGTAGATTTAACAAAAAAAAAAAATAATAAAAATAAAAGAAAATGCATAATAAAGTTGTCATGACAAAAGTTGCTCGATTGGATCCAAAATTTAAGTTAAATGCTCTGCTGCAGCATAAAAAAAATTTATCCTACCAAAAAAGTAAAAAAAAAAGAAAATTGGGCAAACAAGTCCCCACCTTTCCCTAGCCTCACAAGGCATCTGATGAAAATCCCGCATTAAATCCCTATCTATTACTTGAAACCCCACCTTTACAATCCAACAGGTTAGTTTAAACAATTGCCAAAATAAAAAAATACAAAACAAAAAAGGGAACTTTGCAATTTTTACACCAAAGGGTGCAGCAAAATACAATGATGTGCAGATCAACGCAAAGAATCACAGAGATTAGCATAGGCCAAACCAGCATTTAACATAGCATTTACATTTATCATACTAACAAAAGAAAATTAAACATTGTCACTGGAAGTTATACATCAGAATAGCACACCAAGTAGAAAAAGAAAATTTAGCATTTGATATTTAATCCCCCCCCCATTAAACATTATAAGAACAAAAGGGATAGTTCTAGCACAGCTTGAAGCATGAAGTCGCTGATCCAGCTCGTGGTGGAGAAATGGAAGATAGAAAAAGGGTAATGGTTAGATCTCACCCACGGATCCAATGGCAGGCCTGGTTTCGGCGTTTCAGGGAACCAACGGTCGGTCGCTGATGGCACCCGGAGGCGGCATCTTGGTCTCTCCACTGGTCAGGGAATTCCGGCCGGCTCAATCAGGCGTCGGGGACTTTGCGTTCCAGACAACACTAGCGGCTCCCGGTCTGGGCTAAAGGTGATCGCAGTGCGAGACGTCAAATCCGGTAGCTGATTTTCATCGCAGCTAATGAAAAACACAGGGGGGTGGGGGCCTTACGCCCAATTCACATCCAAAGGTGGCAGTTGGTGTCGCATCGGCATGATGGCCGAATCGAGGCAGTCGGCCGAAAAAAAAAAGGGGAAAAAAAATTACATGGTGATCATCGAAATTTAAAAGGATGTTGGCCCTCTGGCCGAGAAACTCTATCTTTACATCATGAACTTGATGTAAGTGACGACTGTATGCCGAGCTGGCCCCCTAAAATGCCGATGAAAAAAACCGGACAAGAACACGTCCTAGCCACGCCACACCAGCTCTCAGAATGACGCTTTTCGCCCCACGCTTGGGGAGCTTCGAAGAGACGCCGGCTGCGGGGACCAATCAGAGCGCGCCATCTCAGCCGAGAAACTTCGAGAACATTCGATCGACGGGGGAAGGAAGCGAGAAAATAAGAAAATGGCGGCCAGCAACCACTGCACGCGGGAAAGATACCAACTTGGCCGAGAAGAAACGCAGGCAAGAACGGCCATCTTGAAATGGGGAAAAAAAACTTAATTGATCATAAGGGCCTTAAAAACGTTATTAAATTTCCTAAAATTTTAGCGGGAGATAGCTAATCGTCCGAGACAACCCTGGGTAAAATTTGGAATAAAAATTAAATTAGAAGAGAGTAAAACTAATTAAAAACCGGACATGAACAAGAGATATTGCAAGAAATGAGTTAGGCTATTGAAGAGAGAGGGAAACTTAATAGTCAGCAGAAAATCGACAGAATTTACCTGATAATTAAAATTACACCTCCGGAGACCGGGCAAACAAAGGCAGAATTAATTTAAAGAAAAGGTAATTATTTTAAAAAAAAAAAGGTCCGAACAAAAAAAGGGTAATTAGTAGTAATTTAAAAGAGGTTATCTATTGAGTTATAGAAGAAGAGTCATCCAGACCATTATATCTCCTGACAAAAGGTATTTAAATTAAACTTCCAAGTTAATTACAAGTATTAGAAAAAAAAAATAATTAATGGTTAAAAACAATTAAAATAAAAATTACTGCTTTTGATTTGTAAAAACATTATCCCCCAAAAACAATACAACATATTATCCTTCCTTCTCCCCCCAAAAAATTTTTTACGAAGTAAAAAATTTTTCGTTGAGAAGCCAGGAACACACTGGTGAAATGTCTTGAGAAGCAGCGTATAATACCATTTTGACAACTAAACCTGGGGAAGACCAGCCATGGCAGCCAGAAAAAAAAATTTTGCATAATGCAAAATACCTCAAATAAATATCAAGAACCCGTGTCCCAAGTCAGGACACATAAAAAAATTTCAACCCTATACCTACATATTCCATAAAGAAAAAAATCAATCAAAAGGCAAAGTTTTACCTGCACATTCCTTCACAACAAAAACATACAGTATATATGTAGTACGACATAAAACATGACAGAACAACATTAAACGAAGACAAAAAGGTAAAAAATCTTTGGTACAAAAGGGTAATACGCAATACTGACCATGATGATTTAGAGTCCAAGGAAGTGGTCAGTAGCAAAATTTTGTAAAGTCCTCGTATAAGTAGTCACTACGTGGAGTTTGTTGTCACAAGCGTGGGTAAAAATCAGTTCAGAGATTTCCAAAAGTAAAATAAAAGGCTAGTCAGTGTCATGTATTGAATACAAGACCACTAGCAGGCAAGGGCGGACAAGTACCTAGGATGTTGAACCACCCCCTTTTCAAAGAAAGCTGAGAAAAAAAAATTTGACAGGGGCATGACAATCCCAAATTTGTAGAGAATGAAAAAACCCAATTAATGCATTAATTTAGAGGTTAAGTTGGTAAAAACATTAGGAGACAGGAGAGAAATGATCCCTGAATAGCCTCACATCCAGCAGCAATTGGTCTGAGTACAACAGGCTAAACACCAGCCCAATTGTGACCCAAGATCAATCACCACCAAACATGGAGGTTAATTCAAGTGACCAAGAAGGCTCTAGAAACACATCTGGACACTAATCATTTTCTCCAAAGAGGAAAACAAAACAAAACAAGGTAATTTTAAGAAAACAGCCCAAACCAGCATGAATAACTTAAAGCAAACACCCCCCCCATATAACAAAAGGTAACCAGAAGGTTGGTAGTAACAAAAGGAATTACTTATTGTAAACAAAGTGAGAAAAAAAAATTTTGAACCCTAAGTTTCTTAGATAAAGGCCCTGGGATTGCCTACACCAGCAAAGTTAACAACTTTAAAATTTTCCTCAAGCCATTACAGAGAGAACAAAAGTTTGAACCCAGAAATCTTTGCACTGATTTGACAATTCCAGTACAAGTTTTTGTTTGACATAATCAGGTAAAAGTATTTTAAGAAAACTTTCATGTGGTTAGACAGTAATAAAAGGTTAAAAAAAAAAAATATCACATGAATTATTGCAATGGCCCTTAGCCATACACAATTTGTACTACCAAAAGGGTACTACATCAGATTATAACACTTACACAAAATCATCAAACCAAAACAAAATATTTACTTCAATAGGAACTTGTATAAAAATGTAACAACATATAACACAGATTGTGCAGGTAAAATTTGATTGATACCAACAAACAAGTAAACAAAACACCCCACCCACAAGAAACTAAAAGTAAACGAAAAAGGTAAACACAAATGCAAACACTAAAAAAAAAAATACAATACTAAAATGACACCAAATTCAAAAAGGAAAAAATGATTCGCAAATAAAAGACCCAGCACTACTTTTTAATTACAAAGCCAAATTGATCACGTGGCCTAAGATTATACCCATGACTACTCGTGGAGCTAGACAGGCCCGGGGAAATCCAAGATCGGGTTGCGGCATCAATATCATCACCATTTGAACTTAAAAAGGAAACAGGGGACACAACAGTATCTCTAAAAAAATCAGTAACAGGTTCTGCATCAGACAGGGCTACAACAGGCGGCATAGGAGAAACTTGAAAACTACCAAAACTGTCATCCCAAGTGGGATCATAAGGAAGAAAGGGGTTTGGGTACTCTTTTAACATCTTCGCTTCCCAATCCTCAGTTGAAGACGAAGGGGTAGACTCAGGTAAAACAGACTCAGGAGTGTGTGGCAAGTTGTTATTACTCGTAGGAAAAACATCTCTATCAACAACTTTAAAAATTCTATTGACATGTACCTTTTGAACATCTGAAGGGTTAGTTAAAAGAGAAATCAAAAATAAAACAGGAGAACATTGCTTTAAAACGCGATAGGGACCCTTATTAAATTTACAAAGCTTTTTCGACAAATTAGGTTTATGTGCAGGTGTGTGTAAGAAGACAGTGTCACCAACTTTAATGTCTTTTAAGTTAAATTTTGTAGGAGCAGAGTTAGCTTGGTTATGAGAGGCAACTTCAAGGCGATCTTTAATTATTGGAAAAGTGTTCTGGAGATTGGTGACAATTTCCTGAGCATAGGATCTAGTGTCAGCATATGTCCTGAATTTTGCTGAAAAAATCAGGTCATAAGGCAACACCAGATCTCTACCATAGGTGAGAAAAGCAGGAGTGTTTTGAATAGTTCTGTGGTAGGCAGTGCGAAAGGCCAGCAAAGCAAAAGGCACCTGTTCGCACCAATCCTCCTGAGTTTCACTAACCAAATGACTTAAAGAGTCTACTAAAACCTTGTTCAACCGTTCAACGACCCCGTTGCCTTGCAGATTATAGGCCACCGTGTGCATTTTCTTGATTCCTAAGACCTTATAGACTTCCTCCATTGCCTGCGACAGAAAATTGGACCCCCTGTCTGAGTACAGCACCTCCATAATGCCATGTCTCGAAATAAAGTCCACCAAAACCCTAGCTACAGTGGCACTTTGTATGTCTTTAACAGGGTAAGCTTCTGGAAATCTAGTAAAATAATCTGTAATTACAATTAAAAATTTGTTCCCATGTTTAGAGGTAATGAAGGGACCAACCGCATCAATTGCACACTTCTGGAAAGGTCTATCAACAGTGGGGATCTCCTGGATGGGAGCCTTTTGACCTTTTTTGAAACCACGTCTTTGTAAACAAGAATGGCAAGACATTACATAATTTTTTACATTACGGTACAGACCTACCCAAAAAAAATTTTGCCTAACCCGATGCAAAGTTCGAGAAAGACCTGGATGTGCAACAGTTCTGTTGTCATGGCAGGCTTGAAGAACTTTCTGAACAAGAGAGTGAGGGACAACAAGTCGAATATTGGAAAAATTTGCATCAGTAGATTGGCAAACAAGAATATTTTGTTGAAAAAAAAATTTATTTGACTTATGAATGAAAAAAGGATCTTGCGAAATATTACTCGCCATCTTTTGGCAAAAAGAGTCTCCTTGTTGTAATTTAATTAAGTCCTGGTTAGGCAAGGGTAAAATTTCACACTTAAATGGAACATTATCAACAACGTTAACTTCTCTAGAAAGAAAGTCAGCCATTAAATTTAACCGTCCAGGTTTGTGTACAATAGTATAGTCATATTGTTGTAACGTCATAATCCAACGAGCTATGCGAGAGGTGGGATCCTTCAATTTAAAAAGTTGCGAAAGTGACTGTTGGTCAGAAAAAATAGTTACATGAGTGCCATAAATATACTGTTTAAATTGATTAATACCAAAAACCACGGCAAGGGCTTCCTTCTCCACAACAGAATAATTTATTTCAGCGGCCGAAAATTTTTTGGAAGCAAAACAGACTGGGTGCGGAAAACCGGCTTCATCCTCTTGTGTGAGCACAGCGCCCATGGCGAACTTGCTCGAGTCAGTACAGATAGAAAAGGGCTTATTGAAATCTGGTAATTTTAAGCAAGGCTCTTTCGTTAAATCCGACTTAAGTTGGTCAAAGGCATCTTGTTCGAGATCCTCCCAGGAAAATTTTACAGAGTCTTTAGTTAAATTAGTTAAAGGGAGAGCTTTTAAGGAATAATTATTGATAAACTTTCTATAAAAACCAGTCAGGCCTAAAAATGAGCGAACTTGTTTTCGGGTTTTTGGAACAGCAGCATTGAGAATAGATTTGATGTTATTAGGATCTGGCATTACCTTACCCTCCGTTACCCTATGTCCTAAATACGTAATTTCACTTTTTGCCAAAGCACACTTTTTGGGTTTAAGTTTTAGGTTTGCATCAGTTAGACGCTGAAAAACGAGCTCGAGCCTAGACAGATGATCTTCAAAGGTAGTTGATGCCACAACCACATCATCAATATAAACCCCGATTTGGAAATTGGATAGTCCGGACAGCACCACTCCCATTAATCGTTGGAAACTAGCACTCGCGTTTCGCAAGCCAAATGGCATCCGTTTGAAGTGAAAGAGGCCCTCCTCTGTAGTAATACCCGTGAGATGAGCATCGTCTGGATGCATAAACATTTGATGAAAGCTTGACGTCAAATCCAAGGAAGAGAAAAATTTAGCCCCAGAAAGAAAATCAATCATCTCTTGCAAATTCGGAAGGGGGAAATTATCTGGTATGGTCTTGGCATTAAGCTTACGGAGATCGGCCACCAGGCGAAATGATCCATCCGCTTTTTTGACCAGAAGGACTGGCGCAGCATAACTGCTGGTCGATGGTTCGATAATGCCAGCCTCCAAGAGAGTTTGAATCTGCCTCTTCATTTCAGGCTTGAGGTGGTAAGGGACACGATAGGGCTTAGAACGAACCGGAATGTCATCTGTAAGGTGTATACGGTGTTGAATGATGGGGCAGGCGCCCAAGTCGGAGGAGTTTAATGAAAAAACAGACTTATATTTGGACAAAAGAGCAATCATGTCATTGCGTTGAGATTCATCAAGATGGGATAAATCTATGTCCTTAGCCCACTGGCTAAAATCATCTGAACCAGCTTGTTGTTCTACCGAGTTGACTTCGTCAGAAACTTTATTTAAATGGATAGGGGTAATATTAACAATTTTCATATTCTTATTTAAGGTAATGGAATCATGGGTAAGATTAATAACTTGAATTAAACACTGACAATTATCATTGATGGTGGAAATAGCATTGGCAACAAGAAAGGAAGTTAAATTTGTATCAGGATTAGGTTCAATTATTACAGTAGAATTAATGAAAGAGGGATCGCAGTTTGGAATAGTCACAAAAAATCTCTTTTGAGAATAAGCGGGTAAAATGATCTTAGCGGGTAACTTGCCAAAAAGAGAAAAGTCAACATCGGGATCAACATCATCATGTGCACTTGGCACGACAGCATTCAGAGAAAACGGGGGATGTTCATGCGTCCAGACCACTCTAATATCATCATTAAATAAAATACAGTTGTCACAATCGATATGAAATTTGTAAGTCTTTAGAAAATCAAGTCCCAAAATGACATCAAAGTTAGGAGAAAGACAACTCTGAGCAACCAAAAAATTACATGAAAACGGAGTGTTAGAAATGTGCAACTCAGTTTGAATTAATTTAGGGGTGACTATGTCAAAACCCGTGAGAGCCTTTAAAGAGAGGTGAGAACTATCAAATTCCTTAAAGTTAATTAGAATATTAAAAACATTAGAAGAAATTAAATTAACACAGGCACCAGAATCTATGAGTGCACGAAACTTAAAATTGGCAAAGTTAACTGAAATAATGGGTAAAGAACTCGACACACTTACTACAGGTTGCACAGCGGGATCAAACGGGGAATTAATGGAGTGTTGCGATCCAGACCAACCTCCCCCCAAACTTAGTTTAAATTTCCATCATTAACCCCACTCTGATCAGAGCCTGAAGCATTGGCAGGAGTCTGATTTTCCTGACGAGGCCTGTGTTGGGATCTAGCAGCCTGGTCACGTTGTTTTTTCCGACAAACTCTCGCGTAATGTCCTGGGCGGTCACAATAAAAACAAGTTATGTTACGTTGAGTTCGGGCAGGTTGGGAATGTCGCTGCGGAGGAAAAGATTGTGGGATAAAACTCTGCGACTGCATTTGTGATAGCTGATCCTGCATCGCAGCCATCTGGCTGGTGAGCAATTCAAGGCTTTTTGCATATGAGTCCGTAGTGGCCTTAAGGAGCCTCTCAAAGTCGCCTTCCACCATCTGGGAACGTGCCGTTACGGCATTTATGTCTGACAGGTGGCATTGGAGTGCCACTTCCACACGTTTCGCGACCTGTACCGCCTCGACAAAAGTTTTAGGGTCTACAACAACGACCTGGGCCTTAATGTTTGGAAGAAGACCCGCTTTGAATTGTGAAAGGAGCAT
Source organism: Cheiracanthium punctorium (assembly GCA_038373885.1). Lineage (NCBI taxonomy): Eukaryota > Metazoa > Arthropoda > Arachnida > Araneae > Cheiracanthiidae > Cheiracanthium > Cheiracanthium punctorium. The sequence continues at coordinate 13,667 of JAWZYV010010542.1, read as the reverse complement.
CTCCTGTGAGAAGCTCTGAGGTATCGTGTCCGAGGAATTTATGGGATTTTTGAGGGCCTTATGGGCAATTCCTTCCAGTCTAGTGGCGTAATCACGCACTGTCTCCCCAAAATTTTGCTTACAGGACGTTAATTTTTCTATGTCCTGGGCCAAGGATCCCGCTTCTGGAAAGTGTGCCATGAAGCGGTCTTTGTATTCTTTCAACGTAAGACCCTCAATTGCCTCTAAGGTAGATGTGTAGAATTGGAGAGCAGCACCCTCCATTTTCAATTTTGCGACTGCCAAGGCCTGGTCATCCGTCCAGGCCGCCAAGGGCTGAATTAGGGAAAGGGAATGAAAAAAATTTGAGCAGTTGCTACCAGACAGTGGTGGGAGCATGCCGATAAAAGCCGGACCTGGCAATGCCGCCGCTCTGGCACCTACATCTAGAGCCATACTGGGACTTAGGAAAAAAAAAATTTTGAAACTCCCAAAATAAAAGTTTACCACCCAATAAGCTTCTCAAGACAGTCCCCAGTTACAAAGAGATATGTAAATGCATAAAAAAAATGAAAGTTTTCTGTATCCATTTCACCTTATTCAACACACACAAGATTGGCAAGGAGAGGTCACGGCACCATTTTGTAGTATTCTACTTACTACTGCCGTGAAAATTTAGTTTAGTAAAAAAAGAAAATTTAGATTTTTGTCCATTGCGTTGTGACCGATAGTGTAGAAAATAACCCAATGATCTCAGCCTTGCCTGAAGTGTGTGTTAGAAAAGTGGTGAAATAAACACAGAGACACAGCATTTGATCACCAAATCACAAATATTTTATTCAACAATAACAGAGGAAAACAATTTGTGGCCTCGCGACATCAGAAAAGGAAATGAAAAGTAAGTAAACACAGCGCAGGGGTATTACAGCGCGTGGTAAAATTGCTCAAGGACAAAAAAATACTAGAATGCTTTAATTACCCAATTATTAGCCCTTGTAGATTTAACAAAAAAAAAAATAAAAATAAAAGAAAATGCATAATAAAGTTGTCATGACAAAAGTTGCTCGATTGGATCCAAAATTTAAGTTAAAGGCTCTGCTGCAGCATAAAAAAAATTTATCCTACCAAAAAAGTAAAAAAAAAAAAGAAAATTGGGCAAACAAGTCCCCACCTTTCCCTAGCCTCACAAGGCATCTGATGAAAATCCCGCATTAAATCCCTATCTATTACTTGAAACCCCACCTTTACAATCCAACAGGTTAGTTTAAACAATTGCCAAAATAAAGAAATACAAAACAAAAAAGGGAACTTTGCAATTTTTACACCAAAGGGTGCAGCAAAATACAATGATGTGCAGATCAACGCAAAGAATCACAGAGATTAGCATAGGCCAAACCAGCATTTAACATAGCATTTACATTTATCATACTAACAAAAGAAAATTAAACATTGTCACTGGAAGTTATACATCAGAATAGCACACCAAGTAGAAAAAGAAAATTTAGCATTTGATATTTAATCCCCCCCCATTAAACATTATAAGAACAAAAGGGATAGTTCTAGCACAGCTTGAAGCATGAAGTCGCTGATCCAGCTCGTGGTGGAGAAATGGAAGATAGAAAAAGGGTAATGGTTAGATCTCACCCACGGATCCAATGGCAGGCCTGGTTTCGGCGTTTCAGGGAACCAACGGTCGGTCACTGATGGCACCCGGAGGCGACATCTTGGTCTCTCCACTGGTCAGGGAATTCCGGCCGGCTCAATCAGGCGTCGGGGACTTCGCGTTCCAGACAACACTAGCGGCTCCCGGTCTGGGCAAAAGGTGATCGTAGTGCGAGACGTCAAATCCGGTAGCTGATTTTCATCGCAGCTAATGAAAAACACAGGGGGGTGGGGGCCTTACGCCCAATTCACATCCAAAGGTGGCAGTTGGTGTCGCATCGGCATGATGGCCGAATCGAGGCAGTCGGCCGAAAAAAAAAGGGGAAAAAAAATTACATGGTGATCATCGAAATTTAAAAGGATGTTGGCCCTCTGGCCGAGAAACTCTATCTTTACATCATGAACTTGATGTAAGTGACGACTGTATGCCGAGCTGGCCCCCTAAAATGTCGATGAAAAAAACCGGACAAGAACACGTCCTAGCCACGCCACACCAGCTCTCAGAATGACGCTTTTCGCCCCACGCTTGGGGAGCTTCGAAGAGACGCCGGCCGCGGGGACCAATCAGAGCGCGCCATCTCAGCCGGGAAACTTCGAGAACATTCGATCGACGGGGGAAGGAAGCGAGAAAATAAGAAAATGGCGGCCAGCAACCACTGCACGCGGGAAAGAAACCAACTTGGCCGAGAAGAAACGCAGGCAAGAACGGCCATCTTGAAATGGGGAAAAAAAACTTAATTGATCATAAGGGCCTTAAAAACGTTATTAAATTTCCTAAAATTTTAGCGGGAGATAGCTAATCGTCCGAGACAACCCTGGGTAAAATTTGGAATAAAAATTAAATTAGAAGAGAGTAAAACTAATTAAAAACCGGACATGAACAAGAGATATTGCAAGAAATGAGTTAGGCTATTGAAGAGAGAGGGAAACTTAATAGTCAGCAGAAAATCGACAGAATTTACCTGATAATTAAAATTACACCTCCGGAGACCGGGCAAACAAAGGCAGAATTAATTTAAAGAAAAGGTAATTATTTAAAAAAAAAGGGTCCCAACAAAAAAAGGGTAATTAGTAGTAATTTAAAAGAGGTTAGCTATTGAGTTATAGAAGAAGAGTCATCCAGACCATTATATCTCCTGACAAAAGGTATTTAAATTAAACTTCCAAGTTAATTACAAGTATTAGAAAAAAAATAATTAATGGTTAAAAACAATTAAAATAAAAATTACTGCTTTTGATTTGTAAAAACATTATCCCCCAAAAACAATACAACATTGGTAGATCCCCATTGGTCATTTAAAAATGTTGTAAAATTCGCCAGAAGAATGTCGCCTTTTTCCATGTAGTGATGACAAGACGTGGTATATCTTCAACGGCCTTTATTCATGTTGTTTGCGGGCCCTCCCCATCAACATTTAGTGTGTACAGAGAGTAATTGCTGAATGCATTACTGAACCCATTTCACAGCTATCGAGCAATATACAGTGTTTGCAGCATACATTTTTGCATTTTAGGATTGCAATTGGTTTTCCAGCAAGTACAGTGAAATACGTTTAACACGAAATGAAATAGCTGTCTGGACAGTTAACTATGCTATTTAGTACGAATCTTTTAACACAAAATTGAAAAAATATTTCGGTCCCCCCCGGTTTCGTGTTAAAAGTTTTTCACTGTAATTCCCATCCTTTTTGTGTGAGGACCAACCTCAATTGCTATTTACTAGTATTCCCACTATTACCTGCTATTTAAAACTTCAGCTTTCTTTTTAAAACCAGACTACCTATACACTGCCAGACACTCGCTTTGTCTGATATCTTAAAATATATTTTACTTTTATAAAGAGGATTTGTACCCATACGTATGGGTGGTGTGGACAACTTATGAGAGCACTTGAAAGAATGAAAGCTGTACAAATTGGGGAGTGTTGAATTGTTCATCTATGCTTCAGCATCATTTAAGACCGCTGCGTCTAACGTGACTGCAGGATAAGTGGACATTCTTGTCAAGAATTTTATGACTTTTTAATGACCATCCGGAATCCACCGACAAAAGAATTTCTGCACAAAAAACCGCAAGCACCGTCCGCTACACAATGGAGAGAGCAACGGAAGATTTTTTCCCTTATCAATGTCCCATCGTCTATTCAAATACAGTGGAACCTGCTAAAGTGACTACCTTGGTAAAGAGATCGCCTATCTATAGTGACCACGTTTATGCAATTTAGCTTTATAACCAGCACACTTTATCGCCTTTGTAAGGTGACCAGTTTTGTTCTTTCCAAGGGTAGTTTTAGTATTGGTGTAAATATCTTTGATATACTATATATACAGTTGGCTCTCTGTTTAACGACTTTCAAGGAACCGTAAAAAATCGTCCTCAAATAGAGATCTTCCTTAAACAGTATTTGTAAAAGAATAACATTTCTCTTCACACTTTACATTCTTAAGACTGTTAATACATTTCTTAATATATTGGCATGTTTAAAGGTGTTACTTTTATTATCATCATATTATTTTATCCACAAAAACTTATTTTAAGTTACCTTAAAAAAAGGTACTAAAAACAAGAAATGCAATAAAATAAGCTTTTAAGAAAATAAAAAAAAGTCAATTGTTTCATTTTTTGCCTTCGCATTATTCTTTCTTCCAGATTTTCTAAAATGTGAAATGTATCAGTTTCCAAATTCTGAATTTTTCACAAACCTTTTTTTTTTATAGCATACTGCTTCGCAGCCTACTGCTTATTTCGATGAAATTCTCCATAAAGTAATACCATTTCAGTGTATTCATTAGTATTAAACATCATTTTTTGTTTTTTAATACTCAATAAGTTACGAATTCAAATATCATGAACTTTAGGCAAACACTAACAGAGCAATTTAAACAAGAGTTTTTCAACTCCAGTAAAATATTAAAATTTAATGTTTATCATCTGTTGCCATATCAGCAGGAAAACTGAAACTCAAGCAGTTATCGTCTGCCAACCATTTGTCTACCAACACGATATTTCATTTCAATTTATACAAATACACTCAAAAATTTGTTAAAAGTTTAGATGTTCTATCTTTGTAATAAATTTCTCATTGTTTCGACAAAACATTTTTTTTATTTACACAACTTATTAAAATTCTGTTACTTCATTTACAGAAAAGATTTTTGAAAGACCCCAGATAAATTTTTCTAGAGCCTCGCTATAACCTTCTGCTTATAGATTAGTATTCTAAATTTAGTTTTTCTTCTTTCTCCACATTATGCCAGAAAATTAAATTAAAACCTATAATTTAAAATTTCAATATTTATACAGTCCCCTAATGATTAAACGTAACGGGACATTTTTGAAAGTAGAAAAATGACTTAAGTCACAATGTTTGTTGCTTCATAACTTGGTGAATTTTGGTCATATAAGGATGATTTTTTTTAATTAGTTTTTTTATAGTGCATGAAATTGTGTAAAGAAAATTTTTCTAATTGTAACTGATAGGATCAGGGGACCGTATAAAAATTTAAATTTTGTAAATTTTATAAGAATTATTTATTGACTTTAATTGTTTCTGATATAATAGATTATACAATTTAAAGCATTTTTGCAGTTGGAACTATGTGTCTCTAACTAATGGTTTATGAAAGAGGGATTGGACAGCATTAGTACTGGACACCCTGTATATACTATGTAAGCATAAGATGTTTAAATGAGAAAAACTCTCCTAAGTCAAATATTTATTTTCAATTAAATTTTTTAACACATTTTTAAGAGAACTATAAAATAATAATCAGTACAGTATGAAACAAGAGGTATTTTCTGGCAAACAGGATTTAACAAAAATTATCAACATAAGACTGGTGGTAAAAGGTCAAATGAATTAAAACTTTATAAAATAACATACATAAAAAGGTACTTATCAACAAAAGGAATGTTTGGAATGGTACAAAAGGTCCACCCTTCTTCAGTTGGAGAAAGGTTCCATCAGACATATCAGCAAAGAGGTTAGAATTCAAGTTATAACAGTTCTGTACAACAAACACACACACACAAATAAAGAAATAAAAATGTGTTTTTACATGTGATGTTTTTTGCCTTTTCATAATTTTTTCACGAACTTGTGTTAACAGAAAAACAATATAATAAAATAAAAATCCTTTTTCCCTAAAGTTTATGTGTTCCATTACACAAAAACAACTTGGAAACCTAAAAAGCTTTGATAAGAAAATTAAATCTGATTGTAAAAAAACAAAATTTAGTACCTTGCTGCTCATTAAAAAAATATTTAAAATAAGAAATATCTTTTAAATAATCAATAAATATTAAAGTTAATAATTAAACTTTGAATTTTTCTTCATATTTTCTTATTAAATTAAATTTCAAGAAATTTCCCTAGTGAAACACTTTATCATAACACAATATTATAATAACTCCTTCTGTACCAGTGGATTCATGTATGAATCCATGTTCATTCATTATTCTATCCTTACTGTTGAACTGTTACTGCCCAGTTCCCCAAAAACATTAAACACCAGTTGAACATTATCATGGCCTATTTTTGAAAAACATCCACAATAACGTGGCTCACTGATCTGATGAGCTGGTACCATTGCTTTTGTGTGTCTAGACATGCATTGTTTGCTAGAGTTCCTTTTCTTTGTCGCCATCAGCTTCCAAGTGTTGTCCTTTTTTATTCATTTTCTATAATTTCCAGAAAATGCACTACTGTTTTGGACATCCATTACATCACAACATGCTAACTAAAACAAAAATACTAGGAACAAGCAGCAAGAGTAGATTGTACCATCCAGCAAAGCATGTGATAAGAGGAGGGGTAGAAAGCAGCGTTGAGTTTGCCTTTCGTATCTGATTGTCAATGGCAATTTCCTGTCAGCAGCGTAGTATCATTCTACTTATTTTGAGATAGAAAGAAGCACGAACTATACATGAAAACTATACTTACAAATTCTTAGAAGGGTTCCGATTCAGATAGTGGGGAAAGAGAGGGAAAAAACAAAAACAAAGACAAGACTCAATGTCGAGTTTTCTCTTTGTATCTGCAATGCCACATATACATATGCTGGTATGAAAGGGGTTAAATAAATGAAATTTTTGTTATATAAGAACAGTTTAAACTTGAAACCAAACTAATGGGAAAGCACTAATTAAATATTTAAGACAAGATAAATCATATACACACAGAAAAGTGAAAGTTGTGTTTATGAATAATTATTCATTATACTGAAAGAACATCATAGTACATAAAATTTCCAAGATATAATATATGAGACACTTAAAAAATTCATCCGCATGTGCGTACATTTGAGAATTAAATGAAACATACCTAACTGACGCTTAGCTTCAACCCAAGATGGTTCTGAACTACGAAGAATCATGACAGCCTCCAAGACCATTTCTACAAGATAAGGCGGCTTTGCATAGCTTTTTATTTCACCAATATCTCTCTTGTTAAGTGCTTCTAATGCCTACAAAATGTGATGTTACATAAAAAATATTAAAAAACTTAATTAGAAATAGATATAACACTGGACAATGAAATAAGCATTCAATTAATCTGTCTATGTCAACAAATTTTATATTAATGACTAAAACACGCTAATAACTTTTGACCTTTCTGGCATCTTCCAGAGCAGGTAATGCAGCATTTAAATCTTCTTGAGCAGCAATAGCTATTCTTTTGCATATCTTTTCATTTTTCTCAATTTCAATCTTCTTTTCTTGTATAGCCTATGTATGAAAAGTATTTTAGGTGAGTTATCAGAATATTTTTTGCTTGATAAATAAATAATTATTGCATTGCAACATTAATTTCTCCTTATCTTAAAAAGTATATAATTTGAATTATTAACTTGAAATTACATTGGAACATTACTATCTTTGTTCATGAGGCATATACTTATTAAAATACTATTTGTTTTTTAATTTACCATTATGTAATAAAAATTTTATTGAAACAGTCAATTTTCTGGAACTCCAGTACAGGTAAGAGAAAGCTTCCATTGGATGTTATAAGACAAGTGTTATCTTTTTTAAAACTAAAAACTTTTTTTTTTTACTGATTTCAATGAAACAGGGCTGTCACCACTTATCAGTGTTGAAAATACAGTAGAACATCGATTCATCGTTTTTCATGGGGTGCTTAGGAAAATACGATGAATGCAGGAAAACGACAAATGCGGGTTTTAGTCAAAATACGAAGAAAGCAATCTTTATGCATATACACAAGGACTGTATACCAATCAATACTAATTTGTTACAAACTTGTGAAACAACTAAATCGAAGATGAAAAGTAAGTGATACTTACTTTTAAAAAATCCGTAATTTTATATGGGGTTTTCCATTATTTTGAAATTTCGAAAATTAAATAGTAAATTTTCAAGATTTACAATATTTTTCTGGTCCTCTTATGTGATTTTATGTTTGTATAAAAAGTTCATACAGTTTCAAATAGCATTATTGCTTCAGACCAACTTCGTACTAGTGCAGGCTTAACCTCATGGGAATGAATATTATCCCTCTGCTTCACAATTATTTTCATTTTTTGCATCATCACATGTTTCTTCCATGTTTAGGATACCGCATGCCTCACCATCTTCATTAATGGATGTATAATCATTAAATTTTCACACTATACACATCTTCAACACGCAACCACTGCTCATTTGATCATCAGTAAACCAAGAAATAATACCAAGAAACAATTACAGTTTACATAACATATGGATCCCCTTAACGTACATTTTCATTTTGGTCAGGAGAAAAATTTTACAATGATGAATGCGGGTAAGTCACTTTTTGGCAAACGATAGATGCGGGTTTCTTTAACGTTATTCAAATACAATTTGTGCAGGGGCCATAGAAATAAAGCGATCAATGCGGGAAAACGATCAATGCGGGAAAACGATGAATGCGGGAACGATAGATCGGGGTTTCACTGTAGTTGCTTTAGTAGCTTTATACACACAAAATAGTATCCTTCATCTTTTTCAAACATATACGGCAACTTAAAAATCTCTTCTCATTAGCTGCATTTGCATAGGCTTGAATGTACCATGAAGAAAACATCAACTCACCAGCTTTTGAAATTCTCGAGTTGTAAAATAATGCGTGAACAACATTTTTGATGAGTTTTACCTAGTAATGTGCGAACAACATTTTAAATGAGTCATACTAAATAGCATACAAGCAGCATTTTTAATGCTTTTTATAAAATAAACTCTTGAGGGACTTCTAAATGGAAGAAAGGGGAGGGGAGTGTCGGAAATTCAGTAATCTTAAAATAAACAATATCAAGGAATTCCATACTACTGGACGAATGAATGACTACTTTTAAGAGATTATTTTTAAAAACATATATGGGCCATAATTTTATTAAAATAAAAAGAACAAAATTTATCAACAAATGCTAAAAAAAAAAAGGGATTTCATGTAAAATTGTAAAAATCTGAAAAAAAGCATAAGATGAAAGCATAAAAGTTGGCAAGAATGCATCTATATGTGTAAAGCACATAACAATAATCAGATGAATCAATAGGCTTTATTTCTTTCCCATAATGGCTGCTCACAGCTGCTTTTGAATCTTGCAATCTGAAACTCCTTAATAAAATTGGCCTCTGTGATAAAAAAAATTGCATTTTTTAAAAAATTGCAACATAAAAAAAAAAAAAAGTTGCTTTTAGGCCTTTTTCAGAGAAAATAGTTTCCGTAGTTGCCTTTCGCTGAAAATAGCAAATAGTCACCTTTAAGTCGTTGGTGGCAACCCTGATGAAACAATATGCATATTTTAAAAAAATAACATATAATGTTTATATCTTAAAACGTATATCATTTAAATAGTGGATTTTTGAAACTATTCACAGTTCTAAAATGCTTTTAAAAAATAAAAAAATACATAAACAAACTTTTTATAAGACTAAAAACCACATAAAATTTTTTTAACATAAATTCAGATGCATAATATACATATTGCTATATATAAAATTAGACTTTAGTCTGTTCATTGCTTTAATTTCAAAATTTTTGTTATTTCTATCTGTTTCAAGGACCTGGGAATCCAGCACAACCATAAAAATAAAGTATATCTGTCCATGATGGGGTTTTCTTCCTTCAAACATCATGTAAAAATGGCTGAAGCAAATGAAATGAAATTTGGTGACATGATGGCTGGTTACTCAATTTAAACTATAGGCATTATGTTTTTTAAAAGTTTGATTAGATTTTGTGATAACTGTTTCAAAATGCCGAAATTTCTGTTCACACATCATTCTGTTCACACATCACACATCAACTAAAGAGTAAAATAAAAATTAGTGGCATGATGGAAAGTCATTCAACTTAAACTGTCGAACTTTTTAAAATTTAGATTCAATTTTCAGATTTTGCAAAAATTTATTCCAAAAGCATATATTTTTACTGTGAATCAACCATTGACATGAATAAAATAAAATTTATCATCATCATAATTGGTCACTTAAACAATAAGCATCAAAATATTGCAAAACTTTTTTTGGAAATTTTGTAATATGCATGTTTGTTTCATTTTTGAAAAACGACGATGGAATAGAATGAAATTTGGTGTGTTAGATGGCAAGTTTATTTACTTAAACTATAGCTAGTAAAATTGTTTTAAGTATTTTAGATTTTGAGATTTGTTTGGCAATGACTAAAACAATATAGGAAGATTTAAAAGAAAAATCTTTTTAAACATTTGCTAAACAGTAGATTAAGACAAGGATGTTTTCATTATAGTTTTATTTATTTATTTATTTTTGCATGTGTGTACTGTTATTTTCTGTTTTGTAACACAGCTTTGCTGCTCTACAAATCTGACATGTTTCTCTCTCAATGCAAAACCTTCATTAAATCTTAATTTATCCATATTTTGATCATCCTCAAATTTCTGACTAAAAAAAAATCTGATATTCAAGTCAAAGTCCGTATCTAGTGTATAGTATAGTTGTCAGAATCAATTAAGTCACTAAGTGCCATCTGAAGGTTATTAATGTTACCATCAGAGTTTACAAATTCTAATACAGATACAGGGTTACTGGTAAATCGACGTATTTCTGTTAAGACATGATAGGTGTGCCAAAATGCTCCAATTTTAATCCCCCATATGTATGTCCGAAAAACCAATAGTTTTCGAGAAAATTCAATTTCAAACTTTTTTTTTTTTTTAAATAACCCAAAATTTGACATTCATGTGCAAATTTAAAAAAAAATCTATTGACTAAATGGGTTTAATTTTAATTTATTTTCTTAGCTTAACTAAACTAATGTATTCATAAAAAGTACAAATCTACTACAACATTAAAATTCATGAGCTATTACATGTATTTTTTAAATTTTTAACTTACATGTTTCCTTTCAAAAGTTATTTATTTCGAAAAAGGCAATGGCAGTAAGCATACAAACAGTGGCGAGGTAAGACAAAAATTAGAGCAGTGGGCAAGGCCAGTTTTGAGAGGCCCACCCCAACCTTACTATTTCAAATAGCAAATTTAGAGGGGGAATTTTGTTTGAAAAGCTATTTCTAACTCTTTTTTGTTATATTAAATAAAAAAGCACTAATAAAAGTTGTGTTAACTTATTATTTGATTTTGAAAAGTGACAATCTATTCATTAAAAAGAAATTGTTATATTCTAAGTACAACACGCAGGAATGTGAGGTCGGAATTGGCCTTTTCGTTTACCTGTTAATAGCAAAATTAATAATCAGTTCAATAATAAATCCTGTAATCAATATGTAATAAGTGATTGAATAATCAAGCCTGTTATTAATCGATTTTAGTCACTGTTTTCACGGAAGATCCATTAGTTTTTGACGAATCATGACTGAAAAGTTTACTATTATTGCAAAGTGAATATTTACAAGTACGTGAAAACGACTTTTCCGACCCACATTGCTGTGTGATTCTGAACCATCTTCGTTCGGTCTACTACCTCTTACATGTTCGGAGAGTAAGAGTTCGAAATCACACAGCATATGAAGCCATATACTTCAGCTTGAGAAATGAAAATTTAAAAATCATTAGTGAAGTCTTTATTTTTTAAATGAAAATTTAAAACATAAAACAGATATATATTTTCCTCTTCACTTGCGAATCCTTCTTGAACGGTGCACAGGACGTTATTCCGATGGTCTGCTAAACCCTAATTAAGCAATAAGAATGACTGCTTTAAACAATATTTGAAAATAGGCTGTTTTTTTTCCTTCAAGTTATTTCATTTCATTTTTGCTCTCTCTTTAATTTCAGTAGATAGTCATTTTTAAAACTCAGTATTTTAATTCTTTTTAAAATGTTTCACATTATTAACTTGTAAAATTATTAAATATGAGATTGTTCGTCAATCCGTTCTCATTTACTCTGCCTTTTAAGTGGTCGATAGTATAACTCAAAATAATTTTCGTAAAGAAATAAAAGCAAAAAAAGGGGGTGGAGGTCTTTTTAAGGGAGGTTGACTATTTCTTACTGCCAGCATAAAATAGAGAAAAGCAAACATCACAGGCTTCTGATGTATGTGGTCTTCCTTTTTGCAAGAAATCTTTGTTATAGCATAATAATATTAATAACAATAATAGTAAAGCCAGTTAAAAAGTAAGAAAACTGCAGAATCAATCATTTTTTATAACGTAGTTATTTATCTTCCCAGAAATATATTCTCTTTAAAGAAAGAATAAAGTATCCAGTTAGCAAAATTCATGTTCTCTTTTCATTAAGTCTTCATATTAACCAGGTTACACAAAATTCAAAATAAAGTGGAACTTATAGGGATCTCTTATACTAACAACCCGTGACGTATTAAGAGGAAGGGGGGGCCCTAGGTACCTTCCGAAGATGTAAAGTAACTATTAAAAAACAGCTATTTTAAGACATTTATATTAACTCTAGTAACAATAAAGGTTTAAAGTGCCTGGTCCCCTCTCCGTGCCCCTCGTAACGGATACGCTACTACCGAACACTCTTTAAGTATCGAAATATTTTTCCTCGTTAACTCATCCATAAACCTTTAAATACTATAGCAACATGCCTGCAGCGCAGAGCCTTATTATCGCATGGGCAAATCGGGACTTTGCCCAGGGCTCCCAATATCAAATGCTGTTCTGAAGTATTTGCTTTATTTCAAATTTTATGAAAAATAAAACAAATTTCATAGATGGGCCCCCCAAATTCATCAATGCCCGGGCCCCAGTTGGTCATAATCGGGCTCTGCTGTAGAGTCAAATTTTGAATTAGTTTCTGTTCTGATGTCACTACTATTTACTACTATGTTTCGCTGTAGAACAATAATGTAAGTGATCATGTTACTTTCCTTGAATGTCAGATTGCGATTGCTAAAGTAAAGTAGTACTAAAAATCGAACAATTTGCAAAATGTGCACTTTTCAAAAAATTTTGCTGCCCAATTCCATGATTAAGAATTTTCTCTAAATGTTTCAAAAAAGGCCCAGTTTTTCATTTATTACAGTGTATAATGCAGCTTAAGAAGACTCATTCTGAATTTTGATCGTGAGTCAGGTTTTGTTTCTTCGAACTGCACCCTTAAATATACTATGTTCGAGATACATGCCCGTAACCAGAAAATATTTCCAAAAAGATGGACAACGTACATGATTTTTCTTTTAAAATGTGCTAAGGAACATTTGCATATTACAATGGTGAAATCGTATTTCAAATGACTGTTTTTCTACCCCTAGGTAAAAATATTTAGATTCGAGACCATGCCAAGACGCCTTCGTGAAAACTAATATTTCAAAATTTTGCTTCAACCGCTTTACATGTATTTTGTCTAATTATTTGCATTTTCCTTTCAAAAAATGTGGTTTATCTCAAAAAATATTAAAGCAATAAGCGAACAAATTACAAATAAAATTTCTCCCATTAATCAGCTATCCAAAATATAAAGGGTGTCCAGTACTAATGCTGTCCAATGGCTATTTCCTAAACCGTTAGTCAGAGACACATAATTCCAATTGCAAAAATGCTTTAAATTGTATAATGTATTATATGAGAAACAATCAAAGT